>JARYGA010053353.1:0-17303 GCA_030545235.1 Helianthus tuberosus
ATCGGGGTCCAGTTTATTACTAATATTTTATAAAAATTTATTTTCCAGACTGAACTCAGATTTATCTTTTTCTGACCACAGTCCACAGAACAATTAATTAAAAATTCATCGTAAGTCCGATTTACGAAATTCCAGTGGGGTAATTACAAATACTTCAGTTGGCATCTACAGTACAATTTTCATGATCTAACTCTACACAGAACTCACGTTATGACAGAAAACAAAACGCATATTTTCAGCAGAAAAATGCAGCTCTAGCTGCTGTTACGAAATGACGCTTTAAAAATAGTAAACGAAGTCCAAAAATTATGATTCCATTGTCATTAGAACCGTATTTCATAATACATAAATCTAGGCTTCAGAAAATACATTTTTCGTCAAGTTATGGCCTGTTTACAGCCAACTGAAGTTGGCTGTAAAGCTTGGACAGATTCTGTTTTTAGTCTTTAGCTTTCTAGTTTGTGTTCGATTGATTCCGTTAATCATGTTTAGTGATCACAACAACATCAAACATCAATATTAACCAACAAATGATCAGATAATCAACAAGAATCATAACAACACAAGATCTACATGATTTACACACATAACTTCTCTTTATCCACACTTTAACACATTATGTTCAAGACTTGTTCATGAGCTTTAAAGTTTCTTAACTTTTTATCATTCTAACATCTATTAACCACTAAAATCAAGAACAAGATGGAGATTTGAAGCACTTACTACTAGCTCAAGGCTAGGGGAGTTCAAGAAGATAAATGAAGTGGATAAAAGCAAATGGTGATGGTCCTTCAACTTCCGAAAGCTCCAAGCTTACTTATACCCCTTCTAACACCCTTGGATGTATGTAGAATTGAATGAGATGGTTGAATGATGGTGGTGTTGTGGTTGTTGTTCTTGGCTGTAGGTATGAGGGTGAGAAGGAGAGAGTATGGTGTGTTAATGTGTGATGAAGAATGAAGGGTTATGGTTTAGTAGGTTATACTTATATCCACCAAATGTTATGTCCATTGGTTTAAGTGTTTAGGAAAGTAGAGACAATATCAAATAGAATAACTAAACAAATCACAAGTGGGGCCATGTTGTCTAACCGTGTGCAAGGTTGGGGGGGGGGGTCTTGGTTAGTTTGTAAGTATTGGTTACTAACTAGTTAAGTTTTAATGATATAGTTAGGGTATCATTGTATGTTATGTAATATAAGGTGTGTTAGGGTGTTCGGGGACCCTAACTAGCTCGGAAAAATAAAAACTATGTCTTTGGAAATATTTTTATGTTCCAGGTAAAGTCCGGTTTTTCTGTTGACACTGTTCCGTTAAAGTGCCTAATTAATCCGTAAAGTGTCTTTTATATATATTTTTGTAACACTTTTAATTTCTAAGACTTAGGAAATCACCAAGGACTATTTAATGACTTTTCTGTACACTATTAGTATGTTAACAAATACATGTAAGCATAACACAGTAATCAGAGAGCAGTCAAATGATTCAGCACAGTCATCAAGTACTTTAATTAACATTAATAAATTGTACGAAATACATGTAAATTTGAGGGTTGTCACATTCTCCCCCTGTTAAGAGAATTTTGTCCCGAAATTTAGCGCCTGGTTACTGAGGAAGCTAGTTAAGTTGCGTTGTTTTCCTGATTTTCCTGGGGTGTCACATCATCCCCCCGTTGATTTGGAATTTCGTCCCGAAATTCTGCAGTAGCTTCAGCCTCCGTAGTGGTAGCGTTTTTCTTAAACAGCTGGGGATACTTGAGTTTCATTTGGTCTTCTCGTTCCCAGGTATACTCTGGGCCACGACGGGAATCCCAACGTACTCGGACGAGAGGTATTCTGGTGCGCTTGAGAATCTTAACATCTCGATCGGTGATCTCTACTGGTTCCTCGACGAATCGCAGCTGGTTGTCGATAGTGAGCTCCTTGAGAGGAACTATGAGGGTCTCATCTGACAGACACTTCTTCAGATTTGACACGTGGAATACGTTGTGAACTCCGCTGAGTTCTTTAGGTAGATTCAACCTGTAGGCGACTTTGCCAATTTTCTCAATGATTTCGAATGGTCCGACATAACGCGGGTTGAGTTTTCCTCGTTTGCCAAAGCGGACTACACCTTTCCAAGGTGAGACTTTGAGTAGCACTCGATCCCCAACCTGGAACTCGAGTGGTTTTCTTCCCTTATCAGCATAGCTTTTCTGACGGTCACGAAGTGCCGCCATTCGCTGTCGTATCTGAGCAATCTTCTCAGTCGTGTCTACCACGAGTTCTGGGCCTGTGATTTGGCTGTCACCAACTTCTGCCCAACAAAGAGGCGATCGGCACTTCCGTCCGTACAATGCCTCGAACGGAGCAGCCTGGATGCTGGTGTGGTAACTGTTGTTATACGAAAACTCCACTAGCGGGAGGTGCTTTTCCCAGCCATTTCCAAAATCGATTACACACGCCCTAAGCATGTCTTCCAGGGTCTGGATGGTGCGTTCAGATTGCCCATCCATCTGTGGATGATAAGCGGTGCTCATATCTAATTGTGAGCCAAAAGACTTGTGTATAGCTTGCCACAATTCCGAAGTAAAACGCGCGTCACGATCAGAAATGATGGAGGTTGGCACTCCGTGCCTTGATACCACTTCCTTTAGGTAAATGTCTGCAAGAGTAGAAAACTTATCCGTTTCTTTGATAGCTAGAAAATGTGCAGACTTGGTCAGTCGATCTACGATCACCCAAATGGTATCGTTTCCGCGTTGAGATCTAGGCAGGCCAGTAACGAAATCCATGGAAATTTTCTCCCATTTCCATTTAGGTATCCCTGGTTGTTGAAGTAGGCCTGATGGTTTCTGATATTCAGTCTTGACTCTCGCACACGTCAAGCACTTACTGACGTAGATTGCTATGTGAGCTTTCATGCCAGGCCACCAATACGTAGTCTTGAGGTCGTGGTACATTTTATCCGAACCAGGATGTACCGAATAACGAGACTTGTGTGCTTCATCCATCACAAGCTCGCGTAAGTTGCCATAAAGTGGAACCCAGATACGCCCTGTTACATAGTAGGCACCGTCTTCCTTTTGTTCTAGCCGCTGCCTCGATCCTCGTAAGGATTCAGCCCTGATGTTCTCTGTTTTCAATGCTTCGACCTGAGCATCGCGAATCTGAGCGGGAAGGTTAGATTGGATGGTAAGCTGTAAAGCACGTACACGCTTAGGTATAGTATCCTTTCGACTGAGGGCGTTAGCCACAACATTGGCTTTGCCCGGATGGTATTTGATAGCGCATTCGTAATCATTCAAGAGTTAGACCCATCGGCGTTGTCGCATGTTTAACTCCTTTTGCTTGAAGATATGCTCGAGGCTCCTGTGATCGGTGTAAATGGTGCACTTGGTACCGTACAGGTAGTGTCTCCATATCTTAAGCGCGAAAACAACTGCTCCCAATTCCAAGTCGTGCGTAGTGTAGTTCCTTTCGTGGACCTTAAGTTGGCGCGATGCGTAGGCAATGACCTTTCACGTTGCATTAACACGCAACCAAGTCCTTGGATGGAAGCGTCGCAATAAACCACAAAATCATCTGTGCCTTCAGGCAATGAGATGATAGGCGCGCTACAAAGTCTTTCTTTTAAATGCTGAAATGCGGACTCCTGTGTATCACCCCAACGATAGGTGACACCCTTCTGAGTCAGTGAAGTGAGAGGTTGCGCAATCTTGGAGAAATCCTTGATGAACCTTATGTAGTATCCTGCCAAACCCAAGAATTGGCGGATTTCTGTTGGTGTGCGGGGTGCAGGCCAGTTCCTGATCGAGTCAACCTTGGATAGATCAACATGAATTCCATCCTTGTTTACCACATGACCTAGAAAATGGACTTCGCGAAGCCAGAAGTCACATTTCGAAAACTTGGCATACAACTGCTCTTTTCGAAGAAGTTCCAGCATAAGTCGTAGATGCTGCTCGTGTTCCTCCTGACTCTTCGAATAGATCAGGATATCGTCGATGAATACAATGATAAATTTATCCAGGTAAGGCTTGCACACTCGGTTCATGAGATCCATGAAGGCCGCTGGTGCATTCGTCAATCCGAAAGGCATAACTAGAAACTCGTAATGGCCGTAGCGAGTTCTGAATGCTGTTTTGGAGACGTCCTCCTCTCGGACTCTCAGCTGATGGTATCCCGATCTCAAATCAATCTTAGAGTAATAGCTCGACCCTTGCAACTGGTCGAACAAGTCGTCAATACGTGGGAGAGGATAACGATTCTTCACGGTCACCTTGTTGAGTTCGCGGTAGTCAATACACATTCTGAAAGTGCCATCTTTCTTCTTCACAAACAAGACTGGAGCTCCCCAGGGCGAAGAGCTAGGACGTATGAAACCCTTTTCCAAGAGTTCTTGTAATTGCGTGGATAGTTCTTCAAGTTCTGATGGAGCTAGACGATAAGGTGCTCGAGCTATGAGCGCTGCTCCAGGAGCTAGCTCGATTTGAAATTCAACTTGACGATGAGGCGGAAGACCAGGTAATTCCTCAGGAAATACCTCGGGAAAGTCACGTACAATAGGGATGTCTTCAATTCTCTTCTCTTCCGTTGATGTGTCAGTAACGAGTGCTAAAATGGCAGTGTGGCCCTTTCGCAAACACTTCTGGGCCTTAAGGAAAGAGATAATGCCTACGACAGCACCACTCTTGTCGCCATGAATCATAAGGGGTTCCTCACTAGCACGAGGGATGCGGACAATCTTCTCGTTGCAAAGAATTTCCGCTTGCTGATGAGATAACCAATCCATCCCAATAACAATGTCGAAACTACCAAGTGTGATAGGAATAAGATCGATAGAGAAGGTCTGATCAGCTAAGACGAGGTTACAACCTTTAACTACGTGTGTGGCTTCAAGACTTTTACCGTTAGCTAGTTCTACCGTGTGTTTGGTGTTCAAGAGTGTTGGAGTACGCTTAAGCATCTGACTAACTTTTAAGGACACATAACTAGTATCGGCACCCGAATCGAATAAAACAGTAACAAAGAAGTCGTCCAGAAGAAACTTACCCATCACAACGTTGGGATCGTTCCTTGCGTCACCCTGACCTAGCACGAACACACATCCCCTGGCACCGTTGCCATTATTGTTACCCCCGTTATTGCCTCCATTGTTGTTCCCGTTTCCCTGGTTGTTGTTGTTCTGATTCTGATTCAGTTGGGGGCAGTTCCTCTTAAAGTGACATTCAGCGCCACACTGAAAGCATCCTTTATTGCCCTGCTGTTGCTGCTGATGGTGGTTCTGTGGAGCTTGTTGTTGTTGTTGGCGATTCTGATTTGCAGGACGCGGGCTCCTGCAATCCCTAGCTTCATGGCCCAGCTTGTGACATCTCTGACATCGACCTTTGTTGCACTGCCCGCTGTGATGCTTGTTGCACCGGTTGCACTTGGGGTGGTTTCCTCGGTATCCACCCTGTCCTTGATTACCGGAAGATTGCTGACCAGGACTCCGGTAGTCATCAGTCTTTCGCTGCTGAGACTGAACCAAAGCAGAACCCTTACTGGAGTTCCCATCCCATTTTCGCTTGTTGTCGGTAGGTGCATCAGAAGTAGCTATGGCACTGATTCGTTTGGGCAGCCTGTTTTGCTCCACTGCCTGGTCAGTGAGTCGATGGGCCAACTTGATGATTTGCTGTATGGTACCCAGGTTGGCTGAAGTCACATGACTTTAAATCTCTGGTACAAGGCCCTTGAGATACAGCTCAATTCGTTTGATGGGAGGGTCCACCATGGTAGGGCACAAGATGGCCAGCTCATTCGACCTTTTCGTATACGCCTCAATCTCAGACCCCGTCATTTTCAGATTGAAAAATTCCACCTCTAGTTTGTGGATGTCATCCCGACTGCAGTACTCCTCTTTGATCAGTTCTTTGAAGCCATTCCAGGAGGTGGCATTAGCAACTGCCAGTCCTAGTAGTTGAACCTGTGCCTTCCACCAGGTTAACGCAGCTCCTTCAAGTGTTCCGGTAGCATATTTCACCCTACGGTCTTCGGGGCATTCGCACATCTCGAAAACTGACTCAAGCTTTTCAAACCAGTGAAGAAGGCCCACAGCTCCTTCAGTGCCACTGAAAGTAGTAGGTCGGCAGTCCATGAAGGTTTTGAATGTGCACACAGGAGGTTGAGCATGTTGACCTGTTGCGCGAGAATAAAAGACAAGATTAAGCATGAGGGTTGGTTTGCGAAGGTAGGATCTAAACGTCCTAAGGTGAGTTGGTATGGCAGGTTATACCTCCTGCAGGGTTAGCTGCGAGTGCCTCAGCGACTCGTTCGTTGATCAAAGCCGTCAACTGGGCTTGAGTGAGGTTGATACGTCCTCCGCGTCCGCTCATGATCTTCATAATGAAGCAACGTAAGTGAGAAAGGTGTCGCGAAAGTGCGTAAGTGTGGGACGATAGTAGAGAGTAAGCACACAAGGTTCAAATAGCAATTATCACGTTATCTAATGCACAGTGAGAACTATCTAACCGACAATAAATCATACCACTTATGGTGTCGAGTCTTGCACGTGGAGCGAAGCGTCGTTGTGGATCGTTGAGCATTGTACAGGTTATAGTCTGGTTTCATCAAAAAGTTTTTTCCCCCTTTTAAAACCAAGTTCACTATAACCAATGGCTCTGATACCAATCTGTCACACCCCCAAAATCCACCATGCGGAGTATCACCGCTTGGAGGCATGACGTGACCAGGATCGAGCCACCAATCATATTGAACATCGTAATTAAGTAAATAAGACCAACCACAATACGATTGGTGACCAAAGCTAGTTAACCATGTTTAGTTTAAAGAGCGGAAGCATAAAAGTAAATCCAAAAGCATAAGTCCATAGTTTATAAGTTAAAGTTCAAAACGCAAGTTTAATAGGTTCATAAGGATTTAAATAATAAGCACGGAACATAACAGTCCGTACACCACAACGACTCCTTCCTCGTGCAAGCTCCAAGCGTTTAGCGACCTGTAAGGCATGTAACAACGAGTCAACAACAAAGTTGAGTGAGTTCACGTTTGGTTGTTTAGTTTTAAGTTGTTTCTGAAAATCGTGGTTTGACTTTCATTGGCATAATTGCCGTGGGGGTTACCCCGTAGTTGAAAGTATGTTTAACCAGTTCCTTTTTCATTACCCAAACCATAACCATAATCAGTGGGGGCTTTCCCCGTTTGAACTACTAGACGGTATGATATCGACTACTACGCAAATAAGTTGTGCCCTATATCAGCGTCTATCATCACTGATAATCTGCCATGGTCCATTAGTACACGCCCGTCCGACCGGCACGGTGTGAGGTTTGTTAAACCTAATAGCGCTATTAACTAATGACCCGCTCGCCATTGGCCTCGGCGATTAAGTCGATATAATGAAGAGGGACTTATTGATAGAGTTTTGCCTAGCTAGTTTTTAAGGTTGTTGTCCTACACCAGGAGGACGAACGTACGTATTCTGCACCAGGAGAATTCGTAGGATTAATAATGGCATCCTACCTATGGAGGATGGCCGTACATATCTTCCCAAGGGGATATGTAGATTTAGTTTTAAATTCTTTAACCCATTCCCAAACCACCGGGAATCCCATGCCTTGTAGAAAGTGTGAACTCACATCGGTTTGCTCGGTTAGATTCTCAAATATAGCTAACAGTCTAGGTCGGTCAATCACGTCCTAATATGATTACCAGTTAGTCATTTAGTGATTTTTAAACAGAGCACAAAGTTCCTACACGTATCTATCACATAACATGCATTACTTTAACGGTTTATGCCCATATAACTTTCCCATCCATTCCCCACTCATAAACAAACATACGATGATGCACATAACACATATAACATGTTATATCATTCACTGATAACCTACCCGACATTTAGACATGCAAATTACAACTTATGTCATTTCAGCATTAATATTCAAAACCGGCTGTTTTCGGACATTTTAATAAAATAGTTAACTTATTCCAAAAATTCCCAAATTTTTACAGAATGTCTTAAACGTTCCAAATTTTATTGTGTAAAAATATCGGGGTCCAGTTTATTACTAATATTTTATAAAAATTTATTTTTCGGACTGAACTCAGATTTATCTTTTTCTGACCACAGTCCACAGAACAATTTATTAAAAATTCATCGTAAGTCCGATTTACGAAATTCCAGTGGGGTAATTACAAATACTTCAGTTGTCATTTACAGTACAATTTTCATGATCTAACTCTACACAGAACTCACGTTATGACAGAAAACAAAACGTATATTTTCAGCAGAAAAATGCAGCTCTAGCTGCTGTTACGAAATGACGTTTTAAAAATAGTAAACGGAGTCCAAAAATTATGATTCCGGTGCCATTAGAACCGTATTTCATAATACATAAATCTAGGCTTCAGAAAATACATTTTTCGTTAAGTTATGGCCTGTTTACAGCCAACTGAAGTTGGCTGTAAAGCTTGGACAGATTCTGTTTTTAGTCTTTAGCTTTCTAGTTTGTGTTCGATTGATTCCGTTAATCATGTTTAGTGATCACAACAACATCAAACATCAATATTAACCAACAAATGATCAGATAATCAACAAGAATCATAACAACACAAGATCTACATGATTTACACACGTAACTTCTTTTTATCCACACTTTAACACATTATGTTCAAGACTTGTTCATGAGCTTTAAAGTTTCTTAACTTTTTATCATTCTAACATCTATTAACCACTAAAATCAAGAACAAGATGGAGATTTGAAGCACTTACTACTAGCTCAAGGCTAGGGGAGTTCAAGAAGATAAATGAAGTGGATAAAAGCAAATGGTGATGGTCCTTCAACTTCCGAAAGCTCCAAGCTTACTTATACCCCTTCTA
The DNA here is from genome assembly GCA_030545235.1 of Helianthus tuberosus. Lineage (NCBI taxonomy): Eukaryota > Viridiplantae > Streptophyta > Magnoliopsida > Asterales > Asteraceae > Helianthus > Helianthus tuberosus. The sequence continues at coordinate 8,862 of JARYGA010053353.1, forward strand.
ACACCCTTGGATGTATGTAGAATTGAATGAGATGGTTGAATGATGGTGGTGTTGTGGTTGTTGTTCTTGGCCGTAGGTATGAGGGTGAGAAGGAGAGAGTATGGTGTGTTAATGTGTGATGAAGAATGAAGGGTTATGGTTTAGTAGGTTATGGTTTAGTAGGTTATACTTATATCCACCAAATGTTATGTCCATTGGTTTAAGTGTTTAGGAAAGTAGAGACAATATCAAATAAAATAACTAAACAAATCACAAGTGGGGCCATGTTGTCTAACCGTGTGCAAGGTGGGGGGGGGGGGGTCTTGGTTAGTTTGTAAGTATTGGTTACTAACTAGTTAAGTTTTAATGATATAGTTAGGGTATCATTGTGTGTTATGTAATATAAGGTGTGTTAGGGTGTTCGGGGACCCTAACTAGCTCGGAAAAATAAAAACTATGTCTTTCGCAATATTTTTATGTTCCGGGTAAACTCCGGTTGTTCGGTTGACACTGTTCCGTTAAAGTGCCTAATTAATCCGTAAAATGTCTTTTATATATATTTTTGTAACACTTTTAATTTCTAACACTTAGGAAATCACCAAGGACTATTTAATGACTTTTCTGTACACTATTAGCATGTTAACAAATACATGTAAGCATAACACAGTAATCAGAGAGCAGTCAAATGATTCAGCACAGTCATCAAGTACTTTAATTAACATTAATAAATTGTACGGAATACATGTAAATTTGAGGGTTGTCACATTCTCCCCCTGTTAAGAGAATTTCGTCCCGAAATTTAGCGCGTGGTTACTGAGGAAGCTAGTTAAGTTGCGTTGTTTTCCTGATTTTCCTGACGTGTCACAATAACTGTAGGCACAGTTGTCACAATATGATTACTATATATTTACACAATAATAATGCCTAAACATAATTAGTGTTTAAGGCAGATCAGGTTCGATTGCGCTCTCCAAAAATCTCATTTACACTCGCCGAATCGTCAAACCAATCCACTAATTAATTAATTTACTGGTAAATTATTAAGTTTCACCTTATTATTATGTTTAAAACTTTTTATAACAACACCAAATTGCTAATGAACATAATACACATTACCCTATATGTTAAAAACAGAAGTTTATGAACAGTGTCATATGCCATGTGCCAGTACACTATCAATAGGTGATGAGCAAATGGTATTAGGTACCGGTACCAGTATCAAATTTATCAAACCGGGTGTATTTTTGGTACCGTTTTGCAACGGTATTCACCGGTTTTTACCCTCAAATACCGGTGCCGTACCAGTACCGACCGGTACCGTAACAGGTATATTCGGTACCGGTATTCCCCGGTTTTTACACTCAAATGTGGCAGTACACTATCAATAGGTGATGAGCAAATGGTATTAGGTACCGGTACCAGTATCAAATTTATCAAACCGAGTGTATTTTCGGTACCGTTTCGGCACCGGTATTCACCGGTTTTTACCCTCAAATACCGGTGCCGTACCAGTACCGACCGGTACCGTACCAGGTATATTCGGTACCGATACCGGTATTCACCGGTTTTTACACTCAAATATCGGTGCCGTACCAGTACCGACCGGTACCGTACCAGGTATATTCGGTACCGGTACCCACTTTTGGGGATTTCGGTAACGGTATTTTCGGTACCGGTTGGTACCGAGCTCCTCAAATCATGTAGCAACATAGCAATGCAAGTAATTGCACCGTTTAGATTACTTTTCATACACACAGTAAGTAAACTGTATTTCGTTTGTCTGAGGTTTTATATACACAACAACTTATTTTGCCTTTTTTTTTTCTTTTTCGGTAATGAGTGAATTGTAGCATGTAAAATTAACTTGGATATTTAGATTATTGATTAGCAAATCATATAAAATCCTGTAATCAAACCGATATCGTATCAGTACCAAATTTACTATACCAAATCATTTTCGGTACCAATTTCGTACCCACCTTTTGGCGTTTTCAGAATCGTTACTTTCGGTTCGACACCGGTCTAGCACCATACCTGTATTTATTGATTTTTACCTTCAAATACCATACCGTATTGTACCGAGCATTTTCGGTCCCGGTACCTAATTTCGATAATTTTCTGGATCGGTACTTTCGGTGCCGTTACCGGTACCGAGTTCATCCATACTTTAACGTGTTAGCACCGTAATAACTGAACTGAAAACAACCGAATTTCCAACGTGTAGGACGTGTGGGTCCTATTATTATATATTAGGTTATTTAAAATCGTTTTTTAGGACGAAGTGACTATTCTTACCACACTATTTTTATTTATGTTTTGATATTCGGTATCTGTTTGCCGTTGCTGACACGTGTTTTGCAGTCATTGGGTACTCGTCGCAACGCGCAACATAACACGTCTAGTGGAAAGTGGAAACAACCATTACATAACTGCCTACTTTACGTAACACACTTTTTTTTTTTTTTTAATTTCGCATCACTTTAACACAGTCTATGTCACTCAAGAGTGTTTATTTTAGATGCTGTTTGGCAGGTTTTTAATACTTTCATTAAAAAGATATCTTTGAATACAGATAATACTTCTTGAGCAGTCAGACTTCTTAATAATTCAGGATAACTTGTTAAACAACCCTCTTAGTTTTTCTACGAGTTCTCAAATCTCAAATAAGATAAATAAAAACCTTCATAAATACGTACTAGCCAAGGCGATGTTGTTTTCTCCCCAGACATAAAGTAGAAAGGTATGAATATTATCCTCTGGTATTTTTGTATTTTTCCCAACTTGAAAGGTAGAGATGTTATAAGGTCGCCACGAGTTCACACCCAGTGGAAATTCACCTCATCGCCAACACGTGTGTACGCACGTGTCAACATTCACCACACTAGGGGACACATATTAAATTTCTTTTGGTTAATTCATAATTATCGGATATATTACTACCTTAGGAAATGATAGATATTTTCATGTTTAAATTTCGATGTTATTTTTTGTATATCTTAAAAAAATTAGATTTGGTCCATCATACAACTAAGAGGTGATATAAATAAGATTTTTGTTTTAGTTTCAATAATTTAATACTCCACAATAATATAATTTTTGTTATAATTACGCAATTTGATGATAATCTTAACTTAAAGAGAATTCTAGAGGAAAAGACTTGAAAAATGCTTGTTATATTGCATAGAGGTTGGGTTTTATACTTCATTTAGAATTAGAATTAGAATTAGAATGAGAATGAGAATTGAGAATTGAGAAATGAGAAATTTTAGTTTTAAATTTTGGTATAATTCTATCAAAACTGACCAAATTCAAGTAAAAAATAGATCTACACTTTTTTTTCTAACTTAAAATTTCTTTTATTCATGTTGTCTGTGTGACTTGAACCCAAAACATCCCCTCCTAAAATGTTTAAATACTTTTTCTTTGAAAAAATCAAGTAATATATTATCAAATGGTATTTAATTTACTTGAAGATTGGCTCACGATTGACTCACAATAATTGACTATGTGATTATTTAAATATTTAGGGCGGAAGGGGTGTTTCTCATATGGGGAGTGGTAAACTCTCTCCTTAGCCAATCACCTCATGCCATATCAACTACTCTCTTCTCTCTTTATTTCACACTCAAACACTAGAGGTGCTCCCTACGTGAGGAGTGTAAACATTTTTTCCTTGTAAAAACATGATAAATGTGTGATTGGTTGGAAAAAAGTAGGGTCCACGATTAACCCCCCCTCTCTCTCTCCTTCCGCACATCAGTGACTATTCTTCGAATCCCACTCAATCACCCCACTTAAACAATGGGTGGTAATGGTGTGCCCGCGCTCGAACTACACGCCCCGCCCCCTCTCTCCGCAAGCGCCCCTACACACAACCGAGCCGAATCATGTTTTACCATAGTGGGCTTTTGGGCGGACGAGTTTTCCCTGGAACTGATGATTTGGTGGCTCGAGTATGCATCCAACTCTGACCGTTATAGAGAATGGATGCATTTGCACGATTGAGTGTATCTCAGAATGTTTATCCGGATGTTTAGGTGGCCGTTTAGAAAAAGTTGAAGCTTGACTCACGATTGACTCAGAATTGACTTGTGATTATTTAAATATTATTACTATTCATATTCATATATATTTTTAAACGAAAATTACATCGAAGCAATATGTAAACGACCAACAAGATACATGATTATTTTATATCAGACTAGTCGTTTAGTTTTATTTCTTCCACTACATAAGATCAACACTTCTATATAAAATTATATTTCTCGTCCCTTACACGCTGTATAGATATAATTAGTTTATAACGGTATGAACATTTTTATAACTATGTTTAATATAATTTAAAAAGAGTAAATTACTTTTTAAGTCTTTGTATTTTAATGGTTTTAATTATTTGAGTTCAAAATCAAAATATTTAACGCTCTTATTTTCTAGACGCCTTTTTATAACCTCCGAGTCCTTTTGGTCTATTTTTTATAACATAAGAGTATTATGATAAATCTAAATAGCCGACCTAACTATACAACTCATTATCACTTTACCACTTCTATTTAAACGTATTGCATCTTTTAAAATTCAAAATCACTATAAAATTTGATCTTTAACATTCATTATATCACTTAATATTTACTAGTGGAATTTTAAAATCAACATCTATCCAATATTATTCTCTCTCTATCTCACACTTTATATATCTCTCCCCATAGAGAAAAAAAAGTGGTAAAGTAACATCTCATGGAGGGTGGATACGGCGGCGACATGGCAATGAAGGTGGTGGACGGTTGCGCAACGCCGGGACACGCCGGTTGTCGGATTCCATCAGTGCCAACGGTATGTCCTCCCCCACCGAAGAAGAAGAAGCGGTGGTCCGGTGGCGGAAGAGAGAGGGAACTACCAAAGGACGGGTATTTCCGGTCACCGGAGATTGAAATATTTTTTGCAAGACATAAAGCTTGTACCTAGGATTGTAGTATCAAATAATATAGGTTAGTTAATTAGGTTATTCAGTTAGTTAGGTAGGTATCACAAGTTCACAGCATTAAATGTTTCCCACTTATGGTTTTTTGGTTTTGGATTTACTTTTTATATATACGTTTACATACATATGTATGTATAATCGTATCTATTGTAGTATGTGTATGGATAACTTATTATTTGTATTTGTACATGCAGACTAGTATGGGTAATCGACGTATCTCTATTCACATGTGTATGAATACTTTTTATTGTACATATGTTATATACGCGGACTAGAATCGAGTATTTGAGGACATATGTATGTTTGTATAATCGTATGGTGGTGTGCACAATTATATCTAGGGTCGTATGTGTGTGAATAAATTTGTATTTGTAGATGTATACATTTTGTATACGGATCAGACTAGACTAGACTATTTTACGACTTTGGTTTGTTGATATGTATGCATAGATACATATGTATGTTTGTATAATTGTATCTATGTTGGTTTGTTGATACATATATGTTGGTTTGTTGGTACTATACATACATACGTATTTAAAATCGTATCTATGTTTGTATGTGTATGAACATTTTTATTTTATTTTAGCCATATATTATATTTACATTACTGGAATAACTAAAAATAAAAAAATAAAAAATTGCTTAGATGATATCATCCACTTCTACAGTTTTTAAGTCGGCCCATTTTGATCAAAAAATGCTTATTGAGTTATTGGTTGTTTTCCTCAGGGCTAGGTTGGGGTTGGCATTTTTGCCTTTTGTTCAGTTAATCAGTTTTGCTAATCTGTGAGGTGATTATAAATGGATGGAAAAAGAATAACAACTAAAATATTGGATTTTTGTGCTGAATCATCTCATAGCTAAAATCTTTATATCTTTTCTTCACTTACAAAACCTGTCCGCCAAGGGTCTTCTGGTCCAATGGCATGTGGGTGATGGTTAAGGCTTGAGATCTCTAGAGGTGAGAAGTCTCAAGTTTGAAACTTAACTCAAGGGGGGTTTTCTCACAATGATAGATTTCCTCTTTGATGGTGTTTCTTGGTGAGTTGATATTCGGTCATAGAAAAGGGACTCTAGTCTGGAGCATCAATCAATATGGATGGTTGATATTCGGTCATAGAAAAGGGACTCTAGTATTCGGCTTAGTTTTAAACGTTGTTAAAAAGAAAACTTACCAAAGCCGCCTGTCCGGTCTATTTTTGTTCACAAATGGCCGGATGGGGCTCCCAAGAATGTAACTTATTTGATTAGTTAAAAACTTACTTTCTTCATTCAAATGTGTAGTAGTTTTTAAATTAGATTTTAAACAACAATATTTTTTTATTTATTTATAAAAGGAAAAATTACAAGTTTTGTCCTTTATCTTGATACCATATTTCAGGCGATGTCATTTTCAACGAATTTTGACAGGTTTTGCCCTTTATATGGAATTTTGTTGCACGTTTTGTCCTTTAACTCTAACCTAGTTAGATTTTCTTGTTAAATTTGGTCACGTGCAAGTCACATGAGGGTAGTTTAGTCTTTATACATATAAAGGACAATTTTTGTAAACACTGATATATGTATAACCTCCATAGCCTGCAATCACCAACCACCGTCAGCCACTATCTCCAGCCACCACAACTTGCCGAGCACACCACCACCACCACCCCACCATCCGGCAACCACCACCTTCCATCACCACCGGCCCTTAATGAAATCAAAACAGAATCAAGAATCTAAATTACCCCTTAACTTTACAAGAAATGTGGTCTTATCAGAGAGCTCAACAACAATGTTAAAAGGGTGGTTCATGTTAGGATCTGAGTTTGCTTGATTGTGTTGTTTTAATAAGATGGAAATGGAAGAAGATAAAACAGAGAAATAATTTGCAGCGGAATGAAGTAAACCTTTATAACACAATCAAAGAAAGAACAGTTTTCATCATACAAGCTTTTTATTAATCAAAAGATTGAATACACAATGTTTCGACTATGCATGCATGAACACTATCTCCCCCTCAGCCTGAGCTCACAATGTTAGTTCGTACAAGATGCAAGTGCGTAAAAAGAGCTAATAGAACAGTACAGGCACTGTCTATTTATAGTACAATCCTAAACATTGTGGCATCTTTGCTGACGTCATCTAGACAGTGACATCTAACAATCTTAACAACCTCTAAACACTAATGCATTACAGACACTGTTACATTAAGACACTGATTAACTAAACTCTGATGAAGCTATTCGCTGATGATGCTCAAACACTGATGATGCTGAGCAGTGCTTTCCATTAAGGTTGATCAGTCCTTTGACTTCAGCAGTACTTTGACTTCAGCAGATGATTGGTCTTCAACAGTCTTTGCATCCAACAGAGCTTTTTCATAACAGTCTTTATAACAATCAGACTTTAGAGATCATCAGTTGTTGAGTGCCACTGCCATTGGAGGGAAATAAAGTTCAAGCAGTATTATTAGGGATCATCTGTTGTAGAACCAGTTTTGGCTTTGTATCATCTGTTCTTCAAGGAAGGATTGCATGAGCCAACAATCTCCCCCTAGAACAGATGCTGCCAAAACTCTTCCATTCGTCGCGTAATTTGGATTGTTTTCACATCCGTTCGAACGTTCGTCGTAATTAAGCGAAAAACGCGACCGTACGACCGAACGAACTGGCCTCCATAATATTTTTGAGCATGGTTGAAGTTAAATATACTTTAACTTCCTTAAAGAGCTTAGAAATGGGGTTAACGGGTGTTAGAAGTGCCAAAAACTCAACTATGCAAGTGCAGGGGCCAAATGTGTCAACAGTTGAAACTTTGCTGAGCTGACAGGGTCCTTACGCACCGTATACCAAGGACCATACGGTCCGTATGCAGGTGCCAGATATGAATTTTGCTTGGTCTCCACTCTATTCCATTCTCATCCAATCAAAACCGAATCCTTGGGCTTCAAGACAATTATACAGTTGTCCTAACAGGTGTAGTGATCTGGTTAACCCCTTCAAACACTTGTCATCATCCAATCATCCTCCAAAAACTATAAATAGGAGGTGGGTTTCATTGTTCAAGCTCACCATTTCATTCCAATCTTGTTATCTTCTCATTTCTGGAGGATCCTGAGCATTTGGAACCTCCTTGGAGTTCTTTTCAGTCCTAAGGACCATTTGTAAGTGTCCTTAACCTCCTAATTTCAGTTTTGATTAGTTTAAGGGCCAAAAGTCAAGCTTATCGTAATTAAGGTTTGACTTAGTGTTTAATCACTAATGGTCCAGTCATTAGTCAAATTATAAGTAGCTATAAGTTGGTAATTATGTAGGTAATAAACCCCTAAGAGGGCACCGACTGATTATCACCCTAACTTGGTCAAATGTCGGGTCAAACCTAATAATAAAAAGTCAACAGAAAGCTATTTTGCAAATAAATTCATAATTAGCAATATAGAAGCTATGAAACATGTTTTAACACTTGTATAACTTGGTAATTAGTATAAGAATATGTCTAAG
>JARYGA010053354.1:0-80183 GCA_030545235.1 Helianthus tuberosus
GAAACAATGACAAAGATGATAATTAAAATATGCAATTTTTAATTAAAAGATATCATTTATCTTTATCTAAGATTAATAAATAACTTCAATAAATGTCATATGCCATTTAGATATTAAAAAAATGGCAACGATTAAACCTTTTTGGACCCACAGGCGAAAAATAAAACCTTTAGACTAAACTGACAAAATGACCCAAACCACAAGAACTAAAATGAAATTTAACTCTAATAAATATCAATATACACATTATTAAGTCAAAATAGTGATTGAAGTTGGAGGTTTTCTTGACTGGAATAATGAGAAAACAGGAAATGACAAAAAAACCTTTGACTAATTGAAGTGTATGGATGAGGTTAAATGAGTTGGACCAAAATGACAATGGTAAAACCTTTTTAGGATCGTTTTGTGACACGAACGAGTCGTTCAGAAGAGATTTTATCAGTTTCAGAGGCGGAAACAAAGAAACTGATGTCGAAACAGCTTGAATATCACTTTAAACACTGATTATATTGATATACTATCGATTACAATCAGTCTTCACACCGGCAGCACCTCGGTATGGAATTTCAGAACTGTTCTAACTGTTACAAATGAAATGATATGACACCTATTTATAGCCTTTGACTTTCGCTTGAAATACACATAACAATTTCAAGCGAAACCTACCTAAAACAATTCAAGCGAAACATACAATTTACTTCAAGCGAAACCGAAAAACTTTCATAAATCTGATTTGAATTTCTTTGTCTTTTGTGATGTGATGCACTTGATGATGTCATATTGTGATGTCATCATTCAATATGATGACATCACTCTTGTAAAGATCTGCAACGAACCCAAGACTCGACATAAGACGAAGACGACAGATGAATGCACCAACAGACTCCCCCTCAGATGTTGACGAGTCTTAAATGTCGAGTATTCTCAATTTTCAGTCTTTATCAGTCTTTTTTCTTTCTTAGCATATACCAGGATCTTCTCTTTGGCTCTAACCTCGTCAGACTCCCCCTCTCATCATGATGTGATCGCCATCTGGAATTAGCTATCGCCTTGAGATTAATTCCTGGCTTTATCTCTGTTTAAGCTCATTTCCTGCACACATTTTCTCATCAAAACATAAGTTTTTACTTAAATCAATAAGAAAAACTTACTAGTAATAGTTACTGTTTTGGTCAAAAATTACCAACGTAATTAAGTGATCAAATTAGTTAAGTGAGGTAGTGTGCTAGAAATGAGTGTCGAAAATATGTTAATCAAGTTGATTTGTAAAAACAGTTTCAGGATACGGCTCAAGATGTAGAGCTGTATCTATGATCAAACAATGAGCAAAAATAAAGTAAACGACACGAGATGTACGAGGAAAGCCCTTGATCAATCTAGATCGCCGGCATAAAACCTCGGGAGCTGACAATCGCAGCTGCCTTGTTCTTCAATTGCTTCAAAAATCAGGATACAGTGCAGGATGTGGTACGGATCGACTAAGTGTTACAACGAAACTTGAATACAAGTGTGGTGTTTGCAATGAGCTAGAGAGTGCAAGTGTATGAGAGTGTTAGTGAAAAATTGTGTGTTCTAAGCTGATCCGTCCCATCTATTTATAGTTAAGATAAAATAACAAACTATCCTAAACTTGCGGGATCCACCGAATATTCCTTCTTCGAACGTTGTAGACCTGGTCTTTCGGGCTCAATGTCTCTCTCTCAACAAATTCGTCCGAGTCTTAAGGAGAAGAAGTCCCCTTGACCGTTAGCAAGTCTCATCCCTTAACCTGCACGTGGTTAATTCAATAAGCCTCAGGATATCGCCCAAGATGTTAGCAATATCCTCCTCCAGCATCCTGGTCACAAATGAACAAACATAGGCAGGATATTGGTCAGGATATATACGTTAAGAAAATGACCCCTAACAATTGTCCCCAAATATATCGGTTGGGATACCATTCCAACGGATATATTTCAAAAATCTTATCCCACAACTCAAGGCATTTAAAACAAAGCGACGGTCAAGATCACATCGTAACTTCCAACGCGTTTTTTACTCAATGGAGATCCACGATGCCCCTATATCTTCTCTTTTCTTGTTTGAAAAGCAGATATCTTCAACAGACCCTTCAGGTAATTCTCCATTTCTGATTTTCTTCCTGTCAATTTACTTCATCTTTCTAGCAATGGCCGCCAAGACCTTCACCCATCAGAATCTTCTCAAAAATCCCGAGAATGAGATCTGCGCTTTTGACAACGCAGACATTGCAGCTTTAAGAGCCTCCGGCGCTTTTCCCGATAGCACAGTCTTTAGGCCATTCGATCGGTCAATCCGATCGGATGTTTCTTCTACCGAATGGATTTGTTTTCCAGCATATCCTTTTTCACTAGGTCTTCGATACCCTTTTCCTGAATTCATGATGCAATTCTTTCGTATTACTGGCATCTCTTTTGCTCAAACCATGCCCATGGTTTGGAGAGTTTTGATTGTACTCATCCAAATCAAAAACCTCCATTGCTCTGACCTCTGCATCGAGGATTTACCTATTGCTTATCGCCTCCGATCCCACGGCTCTAGCCGGTTCTTGCTTTTTTCCACCTCCAGCAAACCCCTGATTCTCAAAGCTACCAAAAACGAAGACGGATGGCAGCGCAAATTCTTCTTTGTCAAACGAGATTCCATTGCTGAGGGTGCCAACCTTCCGGTGGAGTGGTTAACCACCGGTAGGATCATAAATATCCTCATAGACGATTTGATTGTTATCCTCTATTAATATTCTTCTTTTTGACCTTTATGCAGTGAACTTTAAGGAAGTTGCTCCTCCTACCGCTGAGTCAGAAGAGAGAATCAATACCGTTTACCGGTTACCTGCAATAGACAGGACTTTTACCACACACGTTCCGAGTTCAAGTCAATACTCATCATCCGAGATGTCTGGTAAGAATTCCTTTCAAAATAATTAGTCAAAACAATATAATGATAAAGAGTAAAACTTTTCCCTTTACACAGCACCGGCTAAGATCCCTGAAGTCTTTGATCTTGACGAACTGGATAGCTATTCTGACCAGATCCAGGTCAAGAAAGAACCCGGCTCCAAGACCACTGCTACGTCCAAACCCAGCAGCTCCAAAGCCATCATCATTCCTAAACCTTCACCGGCTACCAAGCCCCGGAGTTCAAGTTCCCGCAAAAGGAAAGAACCCGATTCCCCTGTCATTTCTGACACCTTTCCTTATGAAAAGCACGGGTTCATTGAAGCCAGTGGTTTTATGACTTCTTTTCTCAACCAGGTTAGTATCTTTATATCATATCCTGCAATTTAGATTATTTTCAAAGTTTTAACAATATTGATCCCTGTCCTCTTACCTTTGTAGGGTCTTGAGCGTTTGGTTCACTTATATCAAGAATCCTGCAAGCTTAACAAAACACTTGAATCTAAGCCAAAGGAAGCAGAAATCACAATCTCTGACCAAGGTATGATCGCGACCGCCAAGTCTCGTCATTACGAGGATAAATACAAAGCTATGACCCAGGAACACCAAGTTGCTCTTAACAAAGCTACTCTTCAAGCCCAAGCCGATCTGGAAGCTGCCCATGTGCAGTACGAACGGGATATGGTCAGTTACCGAGAAAGCCTCAAAAGTTCCGTCGTCATTTCTCTTCTCCAGGCTAGGTTGAAGATGGCTCACGAAGCCAAAACATTAGGCTTCGAATGCCCTTCTTGGGACGTTGGTGCTTGGGAGACCAAGCTGAAGAGTCTTGGCGGTACCTCTTCCAAATCAACTGTCGATGAACCTTCTAAAGCAGTTGAAAAGGCAATCGATGCTGACAAGGATGCTGAGGCGGATCCCAAAATGGATGTTGCTGAAACCGCTATGGAGCAAGAAGGCACTACCCCCTAGAGCTTATTTTCATTCGAACAATTTTATGTCTTTATGAACAATTTTCATTTCTGTCTTTAAACAATTTGATAACCGAAGGCGGATGGGTCCTGGGTTTCAGGATGAAACCTTCGGTTATCAACCAGTATTGATCGCTTTAAGAATAATTTCATCTTTTGACTTATTTTCTGTTACCTTGCATTACTTAGTATGAGTCTTATTTTTGTAAAGATTTTGTATTGGTATCTTATAAAATATCCTGATCAGTATGCTCAGTGACATACTGCAAAAGCCTTATATTAGATAGATCTTCCAAATGTTCCTTCAACTTTGTAAAAATTTCTTTTAGAAAGTAAAAAATAGTTTATCTTTTCAAAATCAAGTTTTGATAATATTTAAATGATCAACGTTCCAAACCAATACTGGTTTCAAACATCCTAATCAAATATCCTTAAAAGGACTTTGAGGATATATATCAGGATACTTAACATAATGTCACCAAAAACCTAAACGAGGCTTATAAAGGAAAGGTCATACCAGAAATAGGACATAAACCTATTACCAAACTCCAATCCCTTTGCAACTCTTCCAGTGAAGATGTCCCCTGTGCAAGGTGTTTAGTGCATTAGTCGCAAACTTCATCCTTTTAGCCTTACACCACCACCTTGGAGGGAATGTCCCCTGTATACAATGCCTTCAAGTATCTTAGAAATCTACCTAATGTCAGTTTCCATTGCATAAGCAATTTTTTACGTCCCAAGGGTAAAACCCAAGGATGTACTGGAGATAAATCCCTTGTATCCTGGGGAAAATCCCAATTTTTCAGGCGCTACAGGCGGGAGTGTATAAACTCCAAGACTTAGAAAGGTGAAAACCTTTAAACCTTAGAGAGTATGAAAATACCCTTTCGTGAGAGAGGGTGATCAATCCTCATATACCTTTAGGATTCAGGATATAGCCAACAGTAACGAAATTGTCAGCCACTTTTACATGGACTGGTCCCGCCACCTTGAACTATCCCTGAATAACTTGCGCTCCAGGCGGGGTGTTTAAACCCAATTCGGAAGAAAGGTGAATACCTTTAAACCTGTGAAGGGATCAGTATCCCTTAAACGTGAGAGAGGGGGCCAATCCTCTAATCTTCTGAGTTATCCTGAGTGCATATCCTGAAACATATCTTGCAAAACAAATGTAAACTAAGGTGGGTGTTAGCTTGGCTAACACCCCTCCGATGCTTAAGTCAGTATCAGATTACAAAGAACAAATTAAACCAAACATATTTAAAAGAAGTAGAATTCATACCATCTTGAGTTAGAAATTAAATTCTAGACTCTCTTGAAATAGAGCTTAAGGTGTATAGCATTCCAAGATCTCGGTAGCATATCCCCCTCCATATTCTTGAGTCTATATGCTCCTTTGCCTGCTTCTGATTCAACTTCATATGGTCCTTCCCATTTTGGAGCTAACTTGCCATCGGCAGGATTAGTAGTATTTTGAAAAGCCTTTCTTAACACCCAATCTCCAACCTTAAATCTTCTAGTTCTAATATTCTTGTTATATGCCCTGGATATTCTCTGTTGATATGCTGCCATCCTTAGCCTTGCCGCATCTCTCTTTTCATCTATAGTGTCTAAATCCTGACTCAAGGCTTCAGGATTCTTCTCAGGATCACTTAAAACAGATCTTGCAGTAGGTATCGTCATTTCCGTTGGAATCATTGCTTCTGCTCCAAACACCAAGGAAAACGGGGTTTGGCCTGTTGCATTCTTTACCGTTGTCCTATCAGCCCATAAAACAAAGGGTAATTCTTCTGCCCATCTTCCTTTTTTGGCTCCAAGTCTTTTCTTTAAGTTATTGACAATTATCTTGTTTGAGGATTCTGCTTGTCCATTTGCTTGAGGATGTACCGGAGTGGATGTGATCATTTTGATTCCCCAACTCTTGCAAAAGTCAGTAGTCCTTTTACTTATGAACTGAGAACCATTGTCACAGATTATCTCAGCTTACTCCGAATCTGGTCAGGATATTCCTCTTTATGAAGGATACTACTTCTTGGTCTCTAACTTGAACAAATGCTTCGGCTTCAACCCACTTAGTGAAATAATCCGTCATTGCTAGCATGAAGACTTTTCCTCCCGGAGCTTTCGGTAGCTTTCCCACTATATCCATACCCCACTTCATAAATGGCCAAGGGGAAACAATAGGATACAATGGTTCAGCAGGTTGATGCAGTATGTTACTATGTCTTTGACATGAGTCACATCTTCGAGCATATTCTGCGGCATCTTTTCTCATTGTTGGCCAATAATATCATGTCCTTAATACTTTTGAGAATAACGACCTGCCCCCAGCATGGTTACCACAATCCCCTTCATGTATATCCTGAAGTACTTCCTTGGCTTCAGGATCCTCCAAGCACCTCAAATACGGTCCTGCAAGAGATTTTTTGTATAAAATATTATCTATAATAGCGAATCGTGATACCTTCATCCTAAATGCCTTAGGATTTTCATTTCCAGGGATGTGTCCTTCTTTGAGATATTTCATGATTGGGGCCGTCCAGGATTTAGGATCTTCTTCGAGATGTTCTACTCCAGGATCCTGAATACCAGCTACCTCTTTATCCTGAGGATTCGTTGCAGGATATAGGACATGTAGTATTGGTATTTGCGTCCCTTCAGGTATCCTGATCGATGATCCCAGATTTGCTAAGGCATCTGCTTCAGCATTATCTTCCCTTGGTACCTGTTCAAGTATAAAAACATCGAAATATCCTGCTAATTTTTTGAGAATATCGAGATATTCGATTAATTTCTCTCCCTTAACTGCATAGGATCCATTAAAATGGTTAGTAATTAACAAAGAGTCCACGTATACTTGCAAATTTTTGATACTCATGCTCTTAGCCAACTCTAATCCTGCAATTAAAGCCTCATACTCTGCTTCATTATTAGTAGCAGGAAATTCACACCTAATAGCCTGGGGTAATATGTCCCCCTGTGGCGATTTTAGTAGTATTCCTAATCCTACTCCTCTTACATTAGATGCACCATCAGTATATAATGTCCAGGATCCTGAGGACTCTCCTAGCTGTTGAACTTCTAGATCTACCTCATCCTGAATGTCACTACTAAAATCAGCCACAAAGTCAGCTAAAGCCTGAGACTTTATGGCATTCCTAGGTTCATATACTAAATCATAAGCACTCAACTTTACTGACCACTTGGCCATCCTGCCTGACATTTCTGGTTTCCTGAGCACATTTTTGACAGGATAATTTGTTTTAACATGTATCCTATGTGTCTCGAAATAATGCCTAAGTTTCGTTGATGCCATAATTAATGCTAGTATCATTTTTTCTAAATGAGAATACCTAGTTTCAGCATCTAACAAACTTTTACTAACATAATAAACAGGATACTGCTGACCTTCATGGTCTTTTATAAGAACGGCACTTACAGCATTCCCTGATACAGCAAGGTACAGGGATAGTGGTTCACCATTTTCCGGCTTCATCAATAGAGGTGCGGTTGAGAGATACCGTTTCAAATCCTGCAGGGCTGCTTCATGCTTTTCCCCCCATTCGAATCTTTTGTTCTTCTTTAGGATATCATAGAAGTCTTTGCATTTCTCTGAGGATCTTGAGATAAATCTGTTTAGAGCTGCTACTTGGCCTGTTAATCTTTGTACATCCTTCATATTCGAAGGTGATTTTATATCCAGGATAGCTTTAATCTGCTTCGGGCTTGCCTCTATCCCCTTTTTCGTCACCATATACCCAAGAAACTTTCCTGCCCCCACTCCGAAATGGCATTTAGCAGGATTCAGCTTCATGTTGTATTGATCTAGGATATCAAATGCTCCTTTAATATCCTGAAGGTGATCCTGAGCTTTCTTTGATTTTACCACCATATCGTCAATGTACACCTCCATGGTGTCCCCTAGTTTGTCTTTGAACATCATGTTTACCAACCTCTGGTATGTTGCACCTGCATTTTTCAAACCAAAAGGCATAGCTGTATAACAATAAATACCTGTTGGTGTCATGAAAGCGGTATCCTCCTGGTCAGAAGGCTCCATTTGGATCTGTTGAAATCCTGAGGATGCGTCCATGAAGGTCAGCATTTCATGCCCGGCAGTGGCATCTACCATTGCATCAATGTGGGGAAGAGGAAATGGGTCTTTAGGACAAGCTTTGTTCAAGTCTGTGTAGTCTACACAGACTCTCCATTTCCCGTTTTTCTTCTGTACCACAACTACGTTTGCTAGCCATCTTGGAAACTTGACTTCTCTGATCATTCTGGATTTTAATAATCTTTCAACTTCCTCCTGGATAATCATGTTCCGCTCAGGAGCAAACTTCCTTCTTTTCTGTTGCACAGGCTTAAACGATTTATCAATTCCAAGCTTGTGAGTGATAATATCTTTGGATATGCCTGTCATATCCTCATGCTTCCATGCAAACGTTGACATCCTGCATTTTAAAAAGTTAATTAACTGCTCTTCAATATCCTGAGGGATATTGATCCCTACGAGCACCGAGATATCAGGGTTATCCTGGTCCAGGATAACTTTCTTCACATCCTGCTCCGGATCCTCCACGATATTCTGGGCCCGCGTCTTTAATTGCTATGCTGCACTAGGTTTGGCTGAGGATTTCATCGAGGATGAGTAGCACTCTTTCGCCTCCTGCTGATCACTATCAACTTTGACCACTCCCCAAGGGGTAGGTATCTTGATGCATTGGTGATATGTTGATGGCATGGCCTTCATATCGTGAATCCACGGTCTTCCCAATATGATGTTATAGCAGGATAGAGAATCCATCACACAGAAACGTTGTATCGAATTGACTCCTTCAACGTATACTGGCAACTTTATCTCTCCCACTGTGTTTCTAGCCTCTCCACTGAATCCAACAAGCACGGTAGACTTTGAAGTGATATCCATTGGAGATACATTCATTCTCTTCAGAGTTTCTAGTTGGATTATGTTGACGGAGCTGCCATTATCAACCAGTATCCTGCACACAAAATGGTTAGCCACATATAACGTTATTACCAGAGCATCATGGTGAGGATCCTGGACAGTATCCCTGTCATCTGCATCAAAAGTGATCACTTTGTCAGTTGTGAGGGTAGTCATCCTGACAGGTCTGTCTCCCCTTTCAGCCTTGGCTTCCTTTGCATGTCTCTTTGCTGCCGAATACGAAGTTCCACAAATGTCGGATCCCCCCGAAATGAAGTTGATTATCTTGGCATCCGCGGGAGGTGATGCTGCTCATTCAGGATCCTTCTCAGTATCCTGACCCTTATTCTTCTTTTTTCCTAAGAGATCTTTCAGATATCCCTTGCTTAGAAGATAGCTTATTTCTTTCCTTAGAGCAATGCAATCCTCAGTCATATGTCCGAAATCTTCGTGGAAAGCACACCATTTTGACTTATCTTTCCAGTCAGCCTTTTGTTGATTCTTTCGAGGCCACCTAGCTTTGTCTCCTAGACCCTGCATAGCATACATCAATTCAGGAATATTAACAGAAAAGCAATATTCGGACAACTCAGGATACTCTTCAGGATCCTCATCTTCGACAGCGTTCACTCTTTTGTTTTCATTTCTACTATACGGCTTAGGCCGATATGACTTGAACGAGGATTCTGACTTCCTATTGGTTGATTCATAAGTGTTGGATGAGTTCATCCTTTCTTGCATCTTCCTGTCATCTTCCAGACGGATATATCTTAAAGCCCTGTTACGAGCTTCATCGAGATTCCTGCAGGGATTCATTACAAGATCCTGATAAAACTGAGAATCCTTTTGTAATCCCATCTTAAAAGCTTGCACAACTGTTGCAACATCAAGATGTGGGATATCCAAGGATTCTCGACTGAATTTGTTCACATAATCCCTCAAGGATTCCTGAGGCCCTTGAGTTATCCTGTAAAGATCACTGGTTAGTTTCTCAAAACTCCGACTACAAGAAAATTGACTGTTAAATAAATTAACCAAATGAGCAAATGAAGTAATTGAGTGAGGAGGAACGTTTAACAGCCATTTTAAGGCTGATCCTGTTAGAGTAGAACCAAATCCCTTGCACAAGCACGCTTCCTTGAGCTCCGGAGGGATAGGGTTAATCTCCATTCTTTCCCTATACTGAGCAATATGCTCCTCATGATCCGTAGTCCCATCATAAAGCTTCATGTTGGGGGTTTGGAATCTCTTTGGGATCTCAGCATCACAGATAGGGTACGCGAAACGAGATATCTTGTGGCTGTCTTGAGACACTTCCGGGATCGGTTGGACCACCCCAGGTACACTAGATATCATGTCCTTTAACTTCTGAAGTTCCCTGGTAAGTGCTGATGTTACACCTGTATCCTGCAAAGATCCACCACTGTTAGCAGCATGAGTATTATTATTATTAGACACGTTACCAGTTGGAGGATTTTGCCCATATCCTGAAGCATATCCTGAGCTCCTTATGGTTGACATCCTGACCAAGGAGGGTATTTCAGGAGTATGATTCTGAGGAAGACTGGGCACGATATTCCCCCTATTATCCTCGGTATATACAGCTGAACTAAAGTTCAACGCTCTGGGGTGTAACGGAGTGACATTGTCCTCCGCAGATCTGCTCGAGCCAGCCTTCAGGAGTTGTATTTCCCTCAAAAGCATTTGGTTTGTTTCCTGTTGCTGCCTCATTTGTTCCTGCACATTTCCAAATAAGGTTAAAATTTCATCATTAGAAGCTAAAACGGGAGCTGCTCCCTGAACACTCCGAGTAGGGATAACATCTTGAGGTTGTGTAGAGGCTGGCATCCTTGGAGGAGGTGGTGGAAGCACCGAACCGGTAGTAGCAGAAGTCGTAGCAGACACAGTAGAGGAACTCATGTTTGATCTTGAGGCCATTATGGACAATGTGGCAAAAAGTTTTGAAAATAGAAAACCGATTAGCGATTTAACAAAAAATTTTAGTAAAGAGAGCACCACTCGCCCCACGGTGGGCGCCAAATTGTTTTGGTCAAAATTTACCAACGTAATTAAGTGATCAAATTAGTTAAGTGAGGTAGTGTGCTAGAAATGAGTGT
Organism: Helianthus tuberosus; assembly: GCA_030545235.1. Taxonomy (NCBI): domain Eukaryota; kingdom Viridiplantae; phylum Streptophyta; class Magnoliopsida; order Asterales; family Asteraceae; genus Helianthus; species Helianthus tuberosus. The sequence goes on from JARYGA010053354.1 coordinate 10,949, forward strand.
CGAAAATATGTTAATCAAGTTGATTTGTAAAAACAGTTTCAGGATACGGCTCAAGATGTAGAGCTGTATCTATGATCAAACAATGAGCAAAAATAAAGTAAACGACACGAGATGTACGAGGAAAGCCCTTGATCAATCTAGATCGCCGGCATAAAACCTCGGGAGCTGACAATCGCAGCTGCCTTGTTCTTCAATTGCTTCAAAAATCAGGATACAGTGCAGGATGTGGTACGGATCGACTAAGTGTTACAACGAAACTTGAATACAAGTGTAGTGTTTGCAATGAGCTAGAGAGTGCAAGTGTATGAGAGTGTTAGTGAAAAATTGTGTGTTCTAAGCTGATCCGTCCCATCTATTTATAGTTAAGATAAAATAACAAACTATCCTAAACTTGCGGGATCCACCGAATATTCCTTCTTCGAACGTTGTAGACCTGGTCTTTCGGGCTCAACGTCTCTCTCTCAACAAGTTCGTCCGAGTCTTGAGGAGAAGAAGTCCCCTTGACCGTTAGCAAGTCTCATCCCTTAACCTGCACGTGGTTAATTCAATAAGCCTCAGGATATCGCCCAAGATGTTAGCAATATCCTCCTCCAGCATCCTGGTCACAAATGAACAAACATAGGCAGGATATTGGTCAGGATATATACGTTAAGAAAATGACCCCTAACAGTTACATCAAGTTCAAATTAATGACCTCGATTAACTAATCTCAACTTCTTTCTCAAAATAAATTTCCCAATTCAATACACACACTTCCAAACCAGTTCATCATGTTCAGCACTCGGAATTTTGAAAATCAGCTCTCAAACATCAGTTGTCGAAAATATTTTTGTATTTTTCAAAATTTAAGCTAAAACACACTGAAAATCTTTTTGAATTATTGATAACAAAGGAATGCAGTAAAGAAATATTTACAGACAATATTTTTGTGAGTTTGTGTAAGAGGATCATATCAGTTTTTGAGACAAATCACCAACACCGTTAAGCTTTATACATTTTAAGCTCTAAACGATTCACGTAGATTGACGATATTGTTGTCCACTTAAGCTCAATCTAAAAACTTTCGACATGCTTACTGATACGTTAAGGTATATTAATTTTGCACTAAGTTCTTATGGACCCCACGATCAGTGTAATTTTGCAATACACTAACTCAAGTAATGCCTTTAAACTTTTATCAGCTGTGATTTGAGCGAAAACAAAGCAGAATGTTTAAACATTAACAATCAGGTCGATACTTCCGTATACGCAGAGAAAGTCCAATGTTTAAACAACATAAGAAAAAATAAAACAAGTTGAAGTTGTTTAGGCTTTAACCACCAGGTCGATACTCCCGTATACGCAGAGGAGGTCCAAAGCTTAAACGAAACACCAAAGAAAATAAAGCAGAACGTTTAGGCAACAACATCCAGGTCGATACTCATGTATACGCAGAGGATGTCCGATGCTTAAACAAAATAAAGAAATAAAACAAGTTTAAATCTTTGCAAAATGAAATGCACAATCACAGCGACTTTTCAGCAAAGTTGTGAAAGTTCACAAACTTAACCAGTTTTATGTCTTTCGACAATCAGCGATTACTGAGTAGGTACACAGTCAAGAAGGACAAAACTAAGTACTATGCTTTCAATCATGTTTTCCACTAGAACTAGGCTTTTTCATTTTAGGTTTGTATCATTATCGCAAATCTACTAGTCTAGCTGAGCCTATCGTCACATCTTTAGTGAGACCGTTTATCACATTTTAACTTTCCATTTCTTTAGCATGCTGTGACAGTCCAACTGATCTACTATCATTTCCTCTTTTTGACAACAAAACTCATTTTTGCATTTTTTCAATGTTTTTGTAATTTTCAAATTTTCTAATTTTTTAAAAATTTTTACTCCCCCTAAAATCAAAATATGTCTCAATTTTGATTTTCTGGGAAAATTTGAAAACAAGCTGTACAAGAAATGTGACAACATGATGAGAATCACTTCAATTCTCCATTCACTTGGCTTAAACAATCAGAACTCCCCCTGACGACAAAACATTTTCCCATAGTGATTTCAAAACACTTAAGTTTGTTTTAATCAAAGTGGTTTTTTCGGAAAATTAGTTTTGTGAGTCATTTCTCAAACATGGGGATCATTCATCACCTTGTTTTCTTCAACCACTTGTAAAAACTAACATTTGTAAGATCAATCCACAAATATCACTTGTAGAAAATCAAGTACAATTTAATGTCCCTGATTTACCACTTTTAAATCGAAATCACTTTCGTGAATTTCTCAAGAAATATGCCGATTCATGTTCCACAATTACCAACCTGGGAACTCCGGCAAGTTAGGTTTTTCGTTTAAACAGATTCACCCAAGCCTGACTGTCCTTGGGTGATTTTGAATTCTTGTTCAACAATGGTGGAAAATTTGCATCATCCATTGTTAGACCAGAATTCTCAACTTTTACCTCAACACATGGCTCTTCTGGCTTTACCACACCAGATTCATCGCCTGAACGTGGCTTGTCTGATTTTGAAGAGTCAGATTCATCGCCAACATGTGGCTCCTTTGTTTCCGAAGAAACAAATTCATCACCATCAACTTTCTTCTTCTTCTTTTCCTCTTTCGTCCTCAGATTTGTATCTGATGAATCCGTTTTGCTTGATTTGTCATTCTTTGGAGAGCAAGACGATTTATCAAAACTTTTATCTGTTTTACTAGTTGTATCCGAGGACAAAATCTTCTCCAGATACTCTCTGGCCTTCTTCCTCTTTTTCCTCAGTCTGTCTTTTTGCCCCTGAGAAAGCTTCACTTTCTTTTCTTGAACTTTAGGTTCTTGAACCTTCTGTTCTTTGGGCTTGACATTGACTGGTTTCTTCACCTGCCTCTGAGATTCAGCCCTCGATCTTTTCATTGATCTCATTGAGCAATCTCTATCAATATGGCCAATGAAGTTGTAGTTAAAGCATCTCCTTGACTCAAACCTCCAACTCTGGCAGTTAACAGCAATGTGTCCTTGATAGCCGCATCTGTAACACACTCTGCTATCGTACCAATCACCACTTTCACACCAAACACTCAGATCATAGCATTGTCTGGCTTGGTGATAGTCTTTCCTCCTCTTGTTTGCTGGATTTGGCCTTTGAGCTCTGTGGTCCGACCTGCACCACTCATTACCAACAATTTTTGAATTTTTATTTTTTACTTTTTGTAATTTTTGATTGCGATTGGATGATTGATCTGATGAACTTTTATTTTCTTTTTGAACATTTTTCAAAATTTTCTCTTTTTATTTTTGTTCCACTTTCTTCTTCAAAGGTTTTTGCTTAGAGCATTCTCCCTTTTCAGTTGATTGTGGAATAGTTTCTTGAAACTTTTCTTTTAACTTCAAAAATAAATTCTTTTTCTTCATTTTTTCATTTTCATCATCAGATTTCTCATCACAATCTTCAACTTTGACTTTGTCAAAGTTTGTGACATCGTCACATATTGGAACAGAATTTAAAGGTTTTGGGCAAGGAATAGCTGAAGTATTCACAAACACCTTCAACTTTTCTTCCCATTCCTTGATTTTACCTTCTAACTCTTTGATTTTCTTTTGAGCACATTCAGCTTCTTTTTCAAGTCGAATAATCGTCTGAAGATGAGAATTTATCAATTTTTGCTTTTCAATGTTATTCTTGCTAAAAACAGATCTCCCATCTTCAAGAATCTTTATTTGACTTTGAAAATCTTTCTCAATTTTTACTTTTTCATTTTCTAAATGTTGTATTTGATTTTCCAAAACATTTTCTGATTTTTTAAGATTTTTGTTTTCTAATGACAAACTCTCTACATTCTTCAAGAGTTTGGCATTGTCTGTCTCAGATTTTTCACAGTTTAAGCATTTCCCAGAAATCTGTTTCTCATCAGCTTTCGTCTCAACCTTCAAAGATGAAATATTTTCAACCTGTTTCTTTTCCTCATGAACACTTTCATCCTTACTCTCTTCTTCTGATGAATGATCAAAGATAGGTGCATCTTTTGCAACCTCTTTCTTTAATACTTGTTCAGGATTCACAGATACAGGTTTTTCAGATTCTACTTTCTCAATCTTGACCACTGAAACTTGTTCAACCTGCCTTTTCACACTAGGTTTGATTTTCTTTTCTGTTGTTGCTGCTTTTACTTCTTTCTCAGCTCTGATCTCTTCTTTAACAATAACTGCTTTTTGATTCATTCTTTTTGCATCTTGTTTTTCTTTCAATTTTTCAATTTTATCGGCATAAAATAACTTTCCACTACGTTGATCAGATGGAAGTTGTTGTTTAAGATTTTCAAGTTCCCGGATTTCCTCTTCATAATTGTCACTCTCTTCATCAGACGAGTGATAAAAAACCGGAACTTTTTCCAAAACTTCTTTTGCTGAGACTGTTTCTCCTTCTTGCTTTATCGGAATATACTACTGAGATTCATAATTCATATACGCCAATAAATCTTCAAAATCCATGTTTCGATGTCAAATGTTCACTTTAAATGTTGATTGGGCCGAGAATATGACTTGGGCCGAGAATTTGTTCAACACATGTACTGATATTTGTCAAATATATTGATACTTTCTTAGATAAAGATCAACAATCAATATCCCTCTTAAGCCGTAACCGAATATAGTGGGCTTGACTATAGTGCAGCCGACAACTTGATAGACCTCGGTATTAATCACAGTATCCAAGAAAGTAGAATCAGATTCTTGATGTAATTAACCTCTCATACAAACTGACAAATCACACCAACAACTTTAATAGTTACCGAGATCACATGCAACCATTTACTTTTTCACATGGAAACTGACAATCTAATCTTTCACATGCAATTCTAGAAACTTGAAACAAAGTGGTCGAATACTTTAATATTCAATTCATTCTATTGGACCTCACTATGATAGTCTGTTCTCATGCAAAGTCTTGATAGGATCGATAAAATACACAATGGCTGACACCTTACATCAAGTCACATGCAAACATGTTTTCAACACCACTTAGCCGACAATCCTTATCAATTCTCATGCAATATCAAAAGTGGCCGACAATTGAATTATCAACACTTAAGGATTGGACCGTGAATCTTGAATCACATGCACACTGATCTATTCCAAATGAATTCACATGCAAACCGACAACCTTCTATAATACTTCACACAATTCGATACATTTTTCACGTGATATATCGTATTCAAGCGGTGTGACTGTTTCAAGCGAGACTCACGATGTAAACTCAAGCGAAACACATCAAATTCAAGTGAAAGCCGAACTTTTCAAGCGAAAGCCTGATGACATCAGCAAATACGAACCAATTTCAAGCGAAAGTTCAATTTTAACCAGTTTTTAAGCCGATTTTAGCTCTAAAACTTTCCAGGATTTGTTAATTCATGATTGCGCACAATATGTGAAAGTTTGAACCGATTTTAACCGTGAAAATTTTTTAATTTTGTGAAAGAATGGTGTAAAAATCAGAAAAAGTGACGTAAACAGGCTGTTTTGGCAAGATCTCTTCCTCCTGAGCTCTGATACCACTTGTAGGATCGTTTTGTGACCCGAACGAGTCGTTCAGAAGAGATTTTATCAGTTTCAGAGGCGGAAACAAAGAAACTGATGTCGAAACAGCTTGAATATCACTTTAAACACTGATTATATTGATATACTATCGATTACAATCAGTCTTCACACCGGCAGCACCTCGGTATGGAATTTCAGAAATGTTCTAACTGTTACAAATGAAATGATATGACACCTATTTATAGCCTTTGACTTTCGCTTGAAATACACATAACAATTTCAAGCGAAACCTACCTAAAACAATTCAAGCGAAACATACAATTTACTTCAAGCGAAACCGACAAACTTTCATAAATCTAATTTGAATTTCTTTGTCTTTTGTGATGTGATGCACTTGATGATGTCATATTGTGATGTCATCATTCAATATGATGACATCACTCTTGTAAAGATCTGCAACGAACCCAAGACTCGACATAAGACGAAGACGACAGATGAATGCACCAACAACCTTTTTGGACTCATAGATGAAAAATGAAACCTTTGCACTATACTGGCAAACTGACCAAACCACAGAGATCATTTTGACAATCTACTCTAAAAAATAAGTAAAATAAGTGGTGTCTGTTGTAAAACAACGACATACTAGCAACCAACATATAACTATTAACATAAAGAACAAGTATTATAGAAAGTAAGAGAGAAAGAGAATTTGAGAATTCATTCTTATTCATGTATGTATGAAATACAAAAGCCACTATTTATAGGGCTATCATTCAACACAACTTAAATGCCAATGGGAGTTAGGCATGTGGATAGTCATATCATAAAATATATTTATAACAATCATAAAATATATTTATCACACTCCCCTTGACTATCCACATGATAAAAGAAAACAATGTATTATATGCTTGGTAGTGTTGCCTCGTTAAAAACCTTGCAAGGAAAACCCAGTGGGACAAAACCTCAGCTAAGGGAAAAAAGTGCAGCGCGTACTGTCTCCCCCTAATACTTCTGGATCAGGTATGTTGCCTCCTTAAAAACCTTACTAAGAAAACCCAATGGGACAAAACCTAGTCAAGGGAAAAAGAGTGCAACTTGAATAAGTCTCCCCCTCATTTTAACATATATCATTTAAGTGATGTGTGTCCATCTTTCTTGAAAGTCGAACAAAGCTTTTGTAGCGAATGATTTATCGCTTGATCCCTTAATGTGCAATCCTTTATGTTGAGCAATGTTGTATAATCTTTTAATGAGACTTTAGGTGCCTCCTTCCAAAATTATCATATGTCCATGACTGTGTTTCGTTACATTCCTGCATCTACAAGACTAACCAAACTTGTTTTGATGGGTTAGTAAAATATAATCAAATATCGTTTATACCTGAAATATTTCTTTGAACTCATTCCAATGTCTCTTCGTTTGACAAATGTTATATCATGACAATAAGCTCAAATGAAAGATATTGTGACCATACATAGCTAGTAAAACATATTAATGCACTTATGCATTTAACGATGGTACTTCTAGAATGGGAATCTCTACTATGGTAGGAGATGATGATAGGCATTTCTTATAACAAATGACTTAACAACCTTTAACATACTTTAAGGTTCAACTATGTCCATACTAAAATATCCAAACATCATCTTCTAGATGTACTTGAGGGATTAGTAAAATATAATTACATATATACTCGAACTACATGTCGAGAATAACTACACTTTGTAAAGGTCATTCAAAATTTTCCTCTTTAGTTTGAGAGTTCCCTTTCGATGATGTTTACATTATCACTGTAAGAGTGAAATCTTGTTAAATAGATGTAGCTCATTTTATCAAAATTATACCTCTCTTTTCGGAGTATAGTCGACTGTACCACATACGAGTAGTTTCCTTTAAGATTCATCTATATATAACACCTATGGGGTTATTGTTTCATAATGCTTTGAGCATTTTTAATCCTTTAGGGGGTTTTCATACAGATGTCATTTGCAATTGTCTCGTACATGTATACGGTGATGACATCCATAAGTTGTTTTATCTGAAGTCATTCTGAGATTGTGAGGCCGCTTAAACATCTAAAGATTATCGCATCCACTACAGGGGTATACGTTTCCTCGTAATCAACTGCTGGGATTTGGAAAAATCTTTATGTTAAAATGCGTGCCTTACTTCGCAAAAACTCATTATTTACGTTTCCTTTTATTTAAAGACACCCATTTATAACCTACTGGTTTGACGTCTATGGGTGTTCGAACTGCTGGTTCGAAAACGTTTAGTTTGTCGAGTAAATTTAGTTCAACCTTAAGTCATGTAGCCATTTTTGGCTATTTGTGTGCGTACACTCTTGCACACTTTCTATATACGTAATCTTTTTTTTTCATCGATTACATCTATTGCTATAGCATAATCAAATATATCATTTTACACGTGTTTCATTACTGTAGGATCGATCGACTGATCCGAATGATTCGTTTAGAGAGGTTCTGATCTATTTCAGGTGCGGAAAACAAGAAATAGACTTAGTAACATCTTGATCTTCACTTAATTCACTGATTGTATTGATCTGACGTTGATTACAATCAAATCTCACACCGGCAGCACTTCGGTATGGAATACAAGAACTGAACTACTGATTTCGCTCATGAGTGACCTATATATAGGCCTCTGATTCCGCCTGAGATGACACATTGACAGCAGGAGCGAAATCAGCTCTTGAGATTCCAGGCAAAATCACTTATATGTGAGTTAGGAGCGAAATCAACATTTAAACTCTTAAACTAACCTATTTTCTAGTAAAACGTACCCTGATCTATACATTTTAAACTAAGACTCGATATAAGACGAAGACGACAGATGCATGCACTAACAGACTCCCCCTCAGATGTTGACGAGTCGCACATGTCGAATCTTCGCATCTTCAGTCTTGATCAGTCTCTAGGCTTCACTTTCTCTAATGTCTTCAACAGACTCCCCTTAACAATGTGCTGGCATTCCTTTAGTTCTTCAGCATCATCTGCTTCAGGATCGTTGTCTGACTTTTTCTGAATCAAGATTGTTGCATGGCTCAAACTTTATCTTTAGAATCGAAACCTGGCTCATGCTCTATCTACAGCATCTTCAGGTATCGGAACCTGACTCGTTAAACACAAGCTTTTCAGGATCGAATGATCTGGCTCTTTCGAAGGTTGTTCCAAGATCATCACCTGGCTCACGTTCAGCTCAAGTTATCTGCACAATCTCTACCTCAAAGTAAATTTTCTCATTTTAACAATTCAAAATATACACTAACACTGACTCTTCCTCAAGAATAACTCAATAATCTTGATGAACCTCTTTAAAAAATTTTATCAAAACATATTTGATTTTCAAACACATACTTCTTTTCACAAGAATGTCATCATGTTTAGCACTTGGAATTTTGAAAATCAGCTCTCCAACATCAGTTGTCGAAATTCTTTTTGAGTTTTTCAAAAGTTTATGCTAAAACACACACAAAATCTTTTTGAATTTTTGAATGTAAAGAAAAATAAGATGCAGAAAAGAAATATTTACATACAATATTTTTGTGAGTTTTGTGTAAGAGGATCATATCAGTTCTTGACAAGTCACAAGTACCGTTGAGCTTAGTTACACATTAAGAATTAAACAATTCACTTAGATTGCCGATATACTAATCCACTTAAATTTTCACACAAATTTCAACTGATTCAGGATATGAGTTAGGTGTATTAAGGACTTAAACTCATTCATGTGTCCCACCTCTTGAATATACTCCCGTATCCAGATCCCAATATTCAGTCTTACAGGTGAGTATACCACAGATGATATCTGTAAGGGGTTAAATTGCGAGGGCCGTGAGAGCTCAGGTCGATACTCCCGTATACGCAGAGAGATGACGGCTTCGACTTTTGGTGTGTCCCCTTTAGAGGATCTTTTCTTCAACAGAAATGGCTATCAATTTTATTGTTTCATCAATTTGCTGAGGCTTGCGCTATATTTCAAGCATATGCAAAAAGTATTATGCGGGGACTAGGTCAGAAATTTCTTTCAGCAGAAGTCCCGGGATAATACCCCAGATATCACTGAGCATAAAGACCTAGTATCTCAGAAAGAGGGACCTTTCAAACAAGATTTCAGGGGTTACCTATATATCCAAGTAGTGTTCCCCACGAAATAAGCAAGTTTGAATTTAAGTTTATATCCCGAAAAAACTTACTAAATGTGTAAAAACCTATCGGCATATCATCAGTGAGATCGTTTAACGCTATTTAAACAATACAATTCTTTAGAATACTATGACTGTCTACTGATGTACTATCATTTCCTCCTTTAGACACTAGAACTCATTTTTGATTTTATCATGTTTTTACCTTTTTCAAATTTTCTAATGTTTTTGGATTTTCAGAAATTTTACTCCCCCTAAAATGCAAACACAATTTAGGAAATTTGAAAATAAACTGTACAACAAATTTGACAACCGATATCGAATCGCTTCAAATCGCCATCCACTTGGCATAAACAATCAGAACTCCCCCTTTCACAAAACTATTTTCTCATTATGATTTCAAAACACTTAAGTTGTTTTAATCAAAATGATTTATCCGGAAAATAAGTTTTGTTGATTTTATAACTAGTAAGTTCGGGGTGTGGTTCATCACATTGTTTATCAATCATTTGTAATAAATCAAGTACAAATTAATGTCCCTGATTTACCATATGCAAGTATGCACCCTCTGTACCAATTATAAAAACACAAACACTTGAATCATGTGCAGGAAACAAACATCTACACACGTTATTTTACCAATCAAAGATGCCGATTCCTGCTTCTCACTTACCAACCTGGAAGCTCCGGCAAGTCACACTTATCCTGTAAAAATTCAACTATTTTTAAGATTCAATCACACAATCAATTACTAAGAAAAATGCCAATTCCTAATCCGCGATTACAAACTTGGGATCTCCGGCAAAGTCCTAAGACTTTAAGGAAAAAGAATTTCCACCCAAGTCTTTTCAGACTTGAGGGTTTTCAATTCTTGCTCAGTAGGGTTATATGTAGCCTTTTAAGTTGCATAAAACTCTTTAACCCCTTTTGCTTTCCCATCAAGCATTTTCCCAAAAATTTTCTTAACATTCCCGTTGAATGCTTTCTCAACATCAAACTTAGTTTTTTCAAAATAAAACTGATCTGAAATCTCAACCTTACCAACTTTTCGTTTAATTTCTTCAAACTTCAGTGATGGAAAATCATCATCATTCATTGAAACTTTTACTTCAACCTGTGGCTCTTTTGGCTTTGTGAAACCAGAATCATTGCCGACTTTCTCATCAACCTTCTTAACAACCCACACTTGGTTGTCTTTTGCTTTCTTTTTGTAAGAATTCTTTTTAGAACACTCACCAACCTCATAAGTTGAGTTTTCAAAAATTTTAAATTTTTCGGTTGGTGGTTCAACATCAACAACTATTTCTTTCAGTTTCTCAGAAACTCCCTGTTTAGTGTAACACCCCGAAAACGGGTTTGGTAATCAAACCACGTTTATACTAAAAGACGGGTAATTTACCTTTAGTGGTAAAAGAAACCCGGTGAATATTAGGATTCTTAAATAAACAAGAATTTGCTAACTAGGGATTTTAACCTAGTTAGCTAATAGTTTAGAAATAACTTATAATAGGGTTAAAATTAACCAAAGTTATTATAGAAACTAAAGTGGAGGGACCTAAGTTGTAAAACTTGAAACTAGAATTTAATAAAACAAATAAAAATAAACCAAACACCCCAATTAGAGGTGTCTGGTCGATCAAAGAAGAGAGCAGGTCGATCCCCACTCTTCAAAACCCTAGAACTTCACTAAACTTGCAAATTGAAGGTCCAATTCAGTCCAAAATCGAAATTAAAGCATGGATTATTGATCCTCATCACAAGAGGATTAAAAGGTATGTAAAATTTAATGAAAATTCTTAGCTTGAAAATCTCATGAAATTGGGAAATCTGAAAATTTATGATGCATGTTTGTTAATTGCATTGAATAGGAACAATATAGTGTCTAGGAGTAAGCCCTAGACAAGTATATGTTGAAATCATGCTTAGCTCAAGTTTTTGTTGATACTAAATTCATGTATGAGATGTTTTTAGGGTTTTGATTGCAAAAAAAATAGTGTTATGATGTCAAGAACAAGCTTAAATTGAAAGCTGAATTCAAACGATTCTTGATCAGAATTTACAGCCGATTTGTATTGGCTGTAACCTGAACAAAAAGTGATAAAATAATGTGTTTCTTGAGTCTAGAATGTAATTCCAGGAAATATCTTTAAAACCCCACTGGAATCGCATTTTTTCGACGAAAATCGAGCGTTTTATGAATTTTTCCGTATCAAAGGTTCAAGCTGCGTTTTCTGGCAGAAATTGCAGCCCATCACGAATGTCATAACTCAATTTAGGAATTGAGTTATGATCTCAAATTCTTACTGTAGAAAGTTTTAAGCGATTAAAAGAATCCCCAATTGGAATTTCGTCAATCGGATAAACGAGGAATTTTTAATGAATTTTTCCGTAAGCTGCAGTCAGAAGTGACGAATCTGATTGCAGCTTAGTAAATGAATTTTCACAAATTTTTGGTAAAGAGTTAGATCTTGAAATTTTAAATCAAGGGCTAACCCTCCGAGAGGTACGCCACATAAAAAAATCATAATTTTTGAAGACTTGTAAACAGGTTAAACAAGTCACCAAAAATAGCCAATTTTCATTGATATGAAATGCCTAAATGAAATCGCGGCTTACTAGTTAGTATGTAAAAATTTGATTTTTGTTAAGAGTTCGGATGAAATATGCCTAAGTGAGTTCAATGAACCAAATGTGCATATGAATATGTTGGTAAGTCAATTGACTTTTAAAAGTCAAACTAACCAATGATAAATTCAAATAGTAGTTTCAACATAGAAAATACGTGAGGTGGAATAGTCGTGAATTGAAATGACTAATCTAACCACCTTGTGAATGATGATAGTTTGTCGCCTAACGAGCTAGGTGGAGGCTTGGGAAAGAAGCGGTCAAACGAATCAAGCACGAGAAGAAAAGCATATTCGGATGCGAGGTAAGTATAGCTTACACTAGTCATATAGTTTAGAATGTCCTTTTGTTGTTTTGATTTCGAACAAGACAAATGGAAAGTTGAGATATGGTGTTTCCGGCGTGTAGTCGTACGGAACAAGATAACCAATAAGGGTAAAATTGAAATTTGGACACTTGTTGACAATAATTATTGGTTTTGAAAGATACATATTTCGTAAGCCTTATTAGGCCAAAAAGCGTTAAGAGGTGAATTATAGTTAAAACGACCGTGCGGTGTAAATCGGAACGAGTCGTGTAGACGAGATGGCAATAAGCTTTATCTCGCCAATATTATCGGTCATTTAGACCAACGGGTCAAAAGGTGAAAATATCACTTTTTGACAATATCGACTAATGGTTTGGTGAGTTGTTTGATTTCAGAAATAAATATCGAGTGGATATTTACATCGCTATTACTTAGTAGATATTGAGGTAAGGTACTTAAATGGGTCAATGTAATGATCCGAGCCAGGTACGCATAATAAGATAACTCTCATTTAAATGTAAGGCTAATGAGAGTTAAACGAAGTCTAAAATAAGTTTTTGGTTACCTTAATAGGTAAACCAAATGTTACGGATGATGGTCATTATATTTGTTATAGGTTTCTAACCATTACCAAGAGTTTAATAAGGGTTTTAGCCATGGAAATGGGTTGCATTTGATGGTTTGGTTCGAATTTAAAATGACCCTAAACATGATTTCCGCAGCTTTTTATACGGATTTCGACTAATCTTAAAAAAATCATATAAAATCAACCGTTTATCCGATTTGGGTGTTCTATACCTTTTCGGAAAGCTTATGAAGTAAATTTTTACTGTTTTCAATCATAAGAAACAAATGTTGTTGTTAAATAGGCCAAAAGAATGAATTAAACAGCTGTTCAAAACCTTGAAAGCTGTTTGAAAAATGAAAATATAGTTGATGTGCTGATTTTATAAAAATCATATAAAATCATAGAAAATTCGTTAGAAGGTGTACCTTATATGCTTGCGAAGGTATTGAAGTTTTCTACGATCCATCTTTGAACATGTTAATCTAGTTCGGACTTTGAATGGGTCATAATGGTCAATTACAGCAGCTGTATAGAAAATCGTTGCACATTAATAATGTCATTATTAATCCAGAAAAAAGACATATGATTGCGTATACTTGATTTAGTCATGCCACCGTAAGTTACGGTGGAGCTGATATGATTATGATGGTTACATACTGAGTTACGGTGGAAGGATAGACTTTCAGGGGCTACCGTAACTTACGGTGTCACCGTAAGTTACGGTGGACCCAGAAACAAAGTATATTTTATTTAGTTTAAATTCCCGGATTCGTTTAGACACGTTTTAAACCCCGTATGACTAAAGTATTTCATGTTTATGGAATATAGGTACTTTTGGATGCCGGAAGACGATCAAACTCAGCGAAGAACCGAACACGATAAAGATACACGCTTCCGCACTTTGCCACGTTGTAAATTTTAAACAACAAAATTGATCACGTTATGTAGAATAACTTATGATTTGTAAAAGTTTTAATAAACCCGTATTTCCAATGTTTATGTAATCTTAATTACATGATTGTTCCTACAAAAATATACGTTAAACCTTGAATAATAAGAACGGGTGTTACAAGTTGGTATCAGAGCCTTGGTTTAAGAGATTCGAGTATGGTGGGGAGGAACCATGCTTGGACTTAAACCTTATGCTCTTGACAAAGAATAGTGTTCGGTTCGAGGCTTGATCGCAAATCCGGTAAGTACAAGTACGTTAATAGTTAGTATGCTAAAGTGTTGTAAACAACACATAGGGATATCGTGTGGTATATGTTACCCCAATTTAAATGATTGATATGGTTGACGAAAATACGCGCGTTGACGCGTATAGTAGAAAAAGCCTTGTATTATAATACGGGCGATTATTGAAGTTGACATTACTAACTCTTGTGAATGTTTTAATTGAAGGACACTCGCGTCTGAAGATGACGGGAGTTGAATGAATTATGGATATGATGATGGAACGGTCCGAGGTATGACAGGAAGAGCATACTCATCAAGGACCAAAATCGCGTAACGGTCGCGAACAAGACTAATGACAAGAGAAGCCCGTTAGGGCAAGCATTACCAGGTGCACACTTTTAAATTTAATTGTACGAGTCGTTATATGCAACAAACACGTAAGTAATAACGGTTGCATACACATATGATAGAACTTGGAAAACCTGATTTCCAAGAGAAATTTAATAGGAAATGTGTTATTCACAATGATGAATAACAAATGAATAACAAGACTTGTTTATATAGAAACTTGGACGAGAGTGATCATCCAAGTAAGTAATCTCAATATAAATCCTATTGAGAAAAGTAATGATCACATCAATGAATGTGAATAAATGTTTATAAAAAGGGACATTGTACATGTTCAAGGATAAACGACTAAAACTAATAATTGTTAACTAAAAATTAAATAAAGTTTTACCAAATGAAACCATAAACATGGAGATAATTTGAGGAGTTACTTACATGGGACGTGATGTGGTAATTATAATAAGGTCACGCGTACCACGTGTTGATCGCTTACTCTGGCCAAGTAAGTAGTGAACACATGATAGCATGAGCTTCTTATAATGAGCGCAGTTATGTCCGATGTAGTAAGGTCAAGATGAATGAAATTTAAAGGATCCTTAGGGTCAAGAAATCTCATGGGCATACTCGTATAAATGGTTTTCGCGGGAACCATAAAAACGATGTATGGCGCACATAGAAATAAAAGACCCAAGGAAATTCGTGACATAAGTCATTTTTGATGAAACAACCATGATAGACAAAAAGGGCATTGTAAAACCAAAGTATAAATGACCCGTGGGGTCATAGAAACAAAGGTATTGCCCACATGGGGAAAAACAATCAAAAACCATGGTAGACAAAAAGGGCATTGTAAAACCAAAGTATAAATGACCCGCGGGGTCATAGAAACAAAGGTATTGCCCACACGAGAAAAACGATCAAAATCGTTGACTTTGGTCGTAGTAAAGAAATGATGATGATGATAATCATCATTCATAGTTTAAAAAGACTGTCAAGGATGGTCAAATAAAGAATAAAGGTTTGGTTGAATAAAAGCGAGGGCTTCCGCTAAGACAACCAAACAAATTAAAAGGAAAACTTGATGTATACCGGAATGCTTGCACTAATAATGACTTTGGTAAAGTACCCGGTTAATGGGTAAGGATTTAAACACATGCGTAAACCGAGAAACGAGAACACGAATTTAAAGTCAAAAGACTCGGATTATGAGTTATGACTAAAAGACCATAAAATTTCGTAAACAGAAATTTTGATAATTATATTCAACTATTTTGAGATTGAACGGGTTTAATAAAGTATAATGCTTGAAGGCATAAGTAAGCGCAAGCCGGATAACGGTAAGCTTGAGACAAATGATTTTCAAACGTAAAAAGAGTGCTTTGACGCCAAATATATATTTTAATAAGACACGAGTAAAAAAGAGTGATCTACGGGATCAACATAACCTTTAGGGTTATAAACAAATGAGAGATCTACGGACTAAAACGACCCACAGGTCATGATTAGAAAGAAGTTATAAGGACTTCGCCCTAAAGGGGTGAATGTCGAATCAAAAATAGCCCGTAAGGCTAAGTGATAAAACCTACGGGTTAGATTGGATAAAGCGAGGAAATCAGTTAAGAATCCCCACATAAAACTAAGACTGTAAAGGATTAAATTACGGACTGTCAATATCCGGGTATGGATGATTGACATAAGTTAAAGAAAAGATCCTAAAACTAAAACTTCGGTTTTAGTAAGAAATAATGTTTTTACAAACATAAATTCTGATAGGAATTTAAATAGTAAGCATGAAAGATACAAGTCTTGACACTGATAGGCGCAAGATGATATATTCGAAAAGTGATATTTTCAAAAATGAAAGGTTGATACAAATTAAACATGATGTGACACGATCACGGTTAGGAAATGTAATGTGAAGTAAAATCACATTATAACCAAGCGAGTGATAAAAGTAACTGAACTAATAAGACTAGTTAATGAGACCGGTTAAGGTCACCAATTCAAATCAAGAAAATTGGTTTGCTTGCAAGCGGTAGATTCGGTATAGCTGAACCGAATAGATAAATTTGAAAACAAAAGAATTTGTTGCTAAAAGTAAAAGATTTCACTAAAGATCTTTAAACGGGTCAAAATAACGGATTCGTAAGGAATTCGATAGTATATGAAAGCGATGGATATCGCTAAGTTAACTAAACTAGTGGAAATAACGAGATTACGTTATTTTAAGTTGCACTAAGTCATATGAGATACGTAGACAATTAGTGACCAAAAAGATGTTACCATGCTTATCTGGTAATACTAATAATTGGTTAAAAGTATAAGTAATGTTTAAATGATATCTTGGATCAAATACATTGAGTTTAAACTCAATGAATTATGTAAGAAAAGGTTTCGAGGACGAAACCTCTTTAAGGGGGGTAGACTTGTAACACCCCGAAAACGGGTTTGGTAATCAAACCACGTTTATACTAAAAGACGGGTAATTTACCTTTAGTGGTAAAAGAAACCCGGTGAATATTAGGATTCTTAAATAAACAAGAATTTGCTAACTAGGGATTTTAACCTAGTTAGCTAATAGTTTAGAAATAACTTATAATAGGGTTAAAATTAACCAAAGTTATTATAGAAACTAAAGTGGAGGGACCTAAGTTGTAAAACTTGAAACTAGAATTTAATAAAACAAATAAAAATAAACCAAACACCCCAATTAGAGGTGTCTGGTCGATCAAAGAAGAGAGCAGGTCGATCCCCACTCTTCAAAACCCTAGAACTTCACTAAACTTGCAAATTGAAGGTCCAATTCAGTCCAAAATCGAAATTAAAGCATGGATTATTGATCCTCATCACAAGAGGATTAAAAGGTATGTAAAATTTAATGAAAATTCTTAGCTTGAAAATCTCATGAAATTGGGAAATCTGAAAATTTATGATGCATGTTTGTTAATTGCATGGAATAGGAACAATATAGTGTCTAGGAGTAAGCCCTAGACAAGTATATGTTGAAATCATGCTTAGCTCAAGTTTTTGTTGATACTAAATTCATGTATGAGATGTTTTTAGGGTTTTGATTGCAAAAAAAATAGTGTTATGATGTCAAGAACAAACTTAAATTGAAAGCTGAATTCAAACGATTCTTGATCAGAATTTACAGCCGATTTGTATTGGCTGTAACCTGAACAAAAAGTGATAAAATAATGTGTTTCTTGAGTCTAGAATGTAATTCCAGGAAATATCTTTAAAACCCCACTGGAATCGCATTTTTTCGACGAAAATCGAGCGTTTTATGAATTTTTCCGTATCAAAGGTTCAAGCTGCGTTTTCTGGCAGAAATTGCAGCCCATCACGAATGTCATAACTCAATTTAGGAATTGAGTTATGATCTCAAATTCTTACTGTAGAAAGTTTTAAGCGATTAAAAGAATCCCCAATTGGAATTTCGTCAATCGGATAAACGAGGAATTTTTAATGAATTTTTCCGTAAGCTGCAGTCAGAAGTGACGAATCTGATTGCAGCTTAGTAAATGAATTTTCACAAATTTTTGGTAAAGAGTTAGATCTTGAAATTTTAACTCAAGGGCTAACCCTCCGAGAGGTACGCCACATAAAAAAATCATAATTTTTGAAGACTTGTAAACAGGTTAAACAAGTCACCAAAAACAGCCAATTTTCATTGATATGAAATGCCTAAATGAAATCGCGGCTTACTAGTTAGTATGTAAAAATTTGATTTTTGTTAAGAGTTCGGATGAAATATGCCTAAGTGAGTTCAATGAACCAAATGTGCATATGAATATGTTGGTAAGTCAATTGACTTTTAAAAGTCAAACTAACCAATGATAAATTCAAATAGTAGTTTCAACATAGAAAATACGTGAGGTGGAATAGTCGTGAATTGAAATGACTAATCTAACCACCTTGTGAATGATGATAGTTTGTCGCCTAACGAGCTAGGTGGAGGCTTGGGAAAGAAGCGGTCAAACGAATCAAGCACGAGAAGAAAAGCATATTCGGATGCGAGGTAAGTATAGCTTACACTAGTCATATAGTTTAGAATGTCCTTTTGTTGTTTTGATTTCGAACAAGACAAATGGAAAGTTGAGATATGGTGTTTCCGGCGTGTAGTCGTACGGAACAAGATAACCAATAAGGGTAAAATTGAAATTTGGACACTTGTTGACAATAATTATTGGTTTTGAAAGATACATATTTCGTAAGCCTTATTAGGCCAAAAAGCGTTAAGAGGTGAATTATAGTTAAAACGACCGTGCGGTGTAAATCGGAACGAGTCGTGTAGACGAGATGGCAATAAGCTTTATCTCGCAAATATTATCGGTCATTTAGACCAACGGGTCAAAAGGTGAAAATATCACTTTTTGACAATATCGACTAATGGTTTGGTGAGTTGTTTGATTTCAGAAATAAATATCGAGTGGATATTTACATCGCTATTACTTAGTAGATATTGAGGTAAGGTACTTAAATGGGTCAATGTAATGATCCGAGCCAGGTACGCATAATAAGATAACTCTCATTTAAATGTAAGGCTAATGAGAGTTAAACGAAGTCTAAAATAAGTTTTTGGTTACCTTAATAGGTAAACCAAATGTTACGGATGATGGTCATTATATTTGTTATAGGTTTCTAACCATTACCAAGAGTTTAATAAGGGTTTTAGCCATGGAAATGGGTTGCATTTGATGGTTTGGTTCGAATTTAAAATGACCCTAAACATGATTTCCGCAGCTTTTTATACGGATTTCGACTAATCTTAAAAAAATCATATAAAATCAACCGTTTATCCGATTTGGGTGTTCTATACCTTTTCGGAAAGCTTATGAAGTAAATTTTTACTGTTTTCAATCATAAGAAACAAATGTTGTTGTTAAATAGGCCAAAAGAATGAATTAAACAGCTGTTCAAAACCTTGAAAGCTGTTTGAAAAATGAAAATATAGTTGATGTGCTGATTTTATAAAAATCATATAAAATCATAGAAAATTCGTTAGAAGGTGTACCTTATATGCTTGCGAAGGTATTGAAGTTTTCTACGATCCATCTTTGAACATGTTAATCTAGTTCGGACTTTGAATGGGTCATAATGGTCAATTACAGCAGCTGTATAGAAAATCGTTGCACATTAATAATGTCATTATTAATCCAGAAAAAAGACATATGATTGCGTATACTTGATTTAGTCATGCCACCGTAAGTTACGGTGGAGCTGATATGATTATGATGGTTACATACTGAGTTACGGTGGAAGGATAGACTTTCAGGGGCTACCGTAACTTACGGTGTCACCGTAAGTTACGGTGGACCCAGAAACAAAGTATATTTTATTTAGTTTAAATTCCCGGATTCGTTTAGACACGTTTTAAACCCCGTATGACTAAAGTATTTCATGTTTATGGAATATAGGTACTTTTGGATGCCGGAAGACGATCAAACTCAGCGAAGAACCGAACACGATAAAGATACACGCTTCCGCACTTTGCCACGTTGTAAATTTTAAACAACAAAATTGATCACGTTATGTAGAATAACTTATGATTTGTAAAAGTTTTAATAAACCCGTATTTCCAATGTTTATGTAATCTTAATTAAATGATTGTTCCTACAAAAATATACGTTAAACCTTGAATAATAAGAACGGGTGTTACATTTAGTCTTAGCATTTTTCGAACAATCCCATGCAATGTGACCAACTTCATTGCATTTGAAACAGATTCGAGTCTCTTTTGGATGAAACACTCCAGTTCCATTCCTTTTCTTTTCAGCAAGAAACTCCTGGTTAGATTGTTTCCAGAAAGGTTTCTTCTGTTCTTCCTCAGCACTTCCACCTGAAACAAATTCTGTTTTTGTTTTAGAATTTTTCTCATTTTTATAATTTTTAGGTGGAATAAAACCTAAACATTTCTTTTTCTATCTACCATTATGGTTTGGTTTCTTTTGAAAACCAGAACCAGAATTGTAACCCTTTTTCTTGTTTAATCATTTTTGTACTCTTGAAGTGTACTTTTTAGGTTTTCCAGTAAGATTTAAATCTTTTATTTTAGAAATCTTAATTTCTGTCATTTTGAAAACCTTTTTGATCATTTCAAATCTAACACTTCTTATTGGAAACTCTTTGTCAGAGTATAATTTGTCAGAATCATTTAAAGTGTATGCTACTTCAAATGTTTCATCATCCAAATTTGCTTTTGATAACAAAAACTCTTTACTGTATGCCCGTTTAACCGACGACTTTGGACTGTTGACCGATGAACTTGACCCTCCAGACTCAGATTTTGACTCAGACTCCTCATCAGTATCCAACACCTGACCGACCACCTTTTTGATTAACTCAGACTCATGATCAGTGTCAGACGATGTAAAAACGACGTCAATGTTTTCTGGTAATTCATCAGTTGTGTTGGTTTTTAACTTTATATTGACTGCTTTTTCAAGTTGCTCCTCGTTTGGTTTTCTGGGAGAATACCCTTCCCAGATTGGAGGCGGACACTTGTTATAGCTAACAGTCGGTTTCTTACCACTATCTTTCTTCTTTGGCTTTTCATCATCTTTAAAAGCTTCAAATCCTGCAACAGTAGGATAAATTCTATCAATAAGATAATCAGAACTAGAATAACTCTGCAATAATCTTCTGATCCTCTCATTTTCAATTTTCTCGGTCTCCAACTCTTGCTTCCATTTAGCACTTTCTTCGATGTAGAAGTTGATAGCTTTCTGCTTCGACATCATCACAGCATTCATCATCGTCATAGCATCCTCTCTTTCAGAATTTGTCTTTTGAAGACCAGTTATTGTTCTGTTCAAGACATCATAGGATTCTTTTACATAATTGAGATTGAACAGCAACTGCTCCTTCATCTTTTCATATTCTATCAACTTCTCATCTTTAGCTGCACATTCTTTGCAACCTTCCAGAAACTTCAAGCAAGGCTTGACTACCTCCACTATCTTTTCAATTTCGATGATCTTCTCAACTTCAACAACTTTTTCTGCCTCAGTCACCTTTTCTGCTTCTTTCACTTGCTCAATCTCAACAATCTCTTCAGCAACACTTTCAGTCTTCATTTCCTGTTGTTCTTTTGCAGCTCTTTTCTCCTTTAGTTTCTCCAAGCGATCTGCAAAATAGAAATGAAAACTTTCAGGAGAAAGATGTGATTTAGCAATATTAATATGTTTCTCTTCCTCATCGTCACTGCTGTCATCAGTTGGTGACTGATCAAACTGTACAGATTTGTCAGAACTATCATCCGAAGAACCAGAATCAGATGGTGTTTTATCAAAAACAACTTCTTTTTCTGAACTATCATCACTTTGTACATTCTCAAATTTTGCAGTCTGGAGCGAAATCACCCAGTATTGCAGTCTGGAGCGGAATCAGACAAATTTTGGAGCGAAATCAGACGTTTTCGGGCGAAATAAAAAATAGTCAATTCGAGCGAAATCAACTCGGAAGTCAATTTTGTCCATTTTTAATCCGAGTTTAGCTATGAAACTTTCTAGGATTTGTCTATATGTCCTTTTAAACTGTCTGTGAAAATTTGAACTGATTTTGACCGTTAAAACTTCCTGAACTGATGAAAGAAGGTGTAGAAGCAAGAATTTTCAATCAAATACGGTTGTAAACTGCATAACTCCTCCAACTGGCTCTGATACCAATTGTAGGATCGATCGACTGATCCGAATGAGTCGTTTAGAGAGGTTCTGATCTATTTCAGGTGCGGAAAACAAGAAATAGACTTAGTAACAGCTTGATCTTCACTTAATTCACTGATTGTATTGATCTGACGTTGATTACAATCAAATCTCACACCGGCAGCACTTTGGTATGGAATACAAGAACTGAACTACTGATTTCGCTCATGAGTGACCTATATATAGGCCTCTGATTCCGCCCGAGATGACACATTGACAGCAGGAGCGAAATCAGCTCTTGAGATTCCGGGCAAAATCACTTATATGTGAGTTAGGAGCGAAATCAGCATTTAAACTCTTAAACTAACCTATTTTCTAGTAAAACGTACCCTGATCTATACATTTTAAACTAAGACTCGATATAAGACGAAGACGACAGATGCATGCACTAACAATTATGGTTCCATATTGTACTTATTTTGTACATAATTCATCGCGATCTCATATTTGTTTGGTACTAGAGTTTCTTTTAGAACTCCATTAGCCTCTTTTGGGGTTTTGACAACAACTTTCTTTAAGGTTTAGTATGCAACCACTTCTGGGGTTTTGTATGCAACCACTTATGGTGTTTTATGTGCCACCTCTTTTGGGGTTACACCAACTGCGTTACTCTGCTCTTTTTGTGTTTGTGGGTTTTATCTTTTTGGAACCGATTTATCTCTCACAATTTAATAAATATGATAATCATTTTGTGAGTACTTCCATTCGAGCAGATAAGTTTAAACTGGTATATGTGACTTTGTCACCTTATTTGTGTTCGTGAATGCATCTTGTATTTCATTTGTTATTATTTGCAAATACACGCTCTTTCTTTTGGACTTCAGATTTGCATTGACCACTTCAGGGGTCGATATATAATATGATGCATTTTTTTTATGTTACCAGTCTTTCATTTTCTTGTCTCCCCCTAAGACTGGGAATACGATGTACATATCCCATTTTATATGTTATGGTGGTGCTATTGGTACATAGGTTGCACAACAAAATATATAAAAAAATAGAAACTTGGTTCTCTTCAGGAGACCATTTGTAATGGGGAGTATTTGTGATAAGCAGTTGGTTTTGAATTGATATAATCAATCGACGAATTTCGTCTCGACTTACGTATGCCTCTCACTATATTTCACATTGTGCCCAACAATGGTCCCTACAATTGGGTTGTCAAAGAATAGTGTTAAACCATGTAAAAAAAAACAATGTTCCATAGTGTTGGGCATATGCTACATACAGGTAGCTAAAAACTCACATGTAACCATGTATGAATGTCACAATCCACACAACTGTACATTTCAATGGTCCCATATAAGAGGGATTGTTTGAAGGAGTTTATTGTTTGGAATGGCATAAAAATTTATTTGCCACAAAAAAAACTAACTAGACATATGATAAGGCATTTTGGGAGCAATGTTTTTAGATTACTTAGAGGTGCTAAGATGCCGGTTAGCATGTTTGATTGTTTAGCATATCATGATGATATCTTGATGACCTATTTGGTCATGCCATGTGGTAAACGTATAAATATTCTAGTAACTTATGGTTACTCACCATATTTGATTTAATGAAATATTGTGGAAAATTAGTATCATTTCTAGTAACTTCTAATATAGTCTTCTGGCCATATTTGTTATACTCCCATACAACATTCATGGTGGCATCATTACAATTTTCTTAGTTATGTATATGATCATAACCTTTGAATTGATCATCATCACATTCATATTAGGGAATGAATTAGAACCACATAACTTTCATGCTTGTTGTTTCAAACTTTATATATATTCTTTAACAATCAATGATATTTGATGATGGAAATTGTTTTGCTTAATGGATTATGATATGTATTTTTCTCATCACATGATATAAATCGAGATGTAGTTATATAACCGAGACATTTATACTTATCGGTTTAAAATCTTATAAGCTTCGATAAACTCATAATAAGCTTTGAGAAGTTAGACACTTCAGGTGTCTTTTTATATAAACTGTGACCATAATTCAATCGTTTTTATAGCTTGTGATCATATACCACAATCCTTGTCACTTTGATGTCCCCTTCCAAATTTATAACATATGGAACATAATATATACAATAGATTATATAATGCATGACTATATAACATGTCACCAAATAAATAGGTTATGATACAACCTTATAAAATAAGATTTTTTTTTCATCACTTGTAAGAAACATATAATTTTTTTATTTAATATATCATCTAAATAAATCAAAGCATATAAAAGACACATAAAATTACAATAGTGATAAACCTATTATTATAGGTCATGCTCTAATTTATCGACATCATGTGCGTTAGTTTTCAAATTAGTGGTGTTCCATAAAGGACAAAGTTGATATATGATGAAAGCCACAATAAAATCATACATCTTGGTTAATAGTAAGATAACATTTATAATGAAAGATGAGCAAATCAATATATGATTTTTTTACTACTAAAATATAGCTATAATTTGTCATTAAACGGATTAAAAATTATATGATAACACGTCATGTAATGTCATATAAATCACCAAATTTCTTATTCTTATATATAAGATAAGAACACTATAAACATACACTTATCGTATTGTATTTCTAGTTAAATTGTTACGAACAATCACATTAAAATTTATATATCAAATACAAGTATTACACATTAGAAGTGAAGGTACATGAACATATTAAATACTAAACAGACTTTTCATAGTATAATAAACTGTCAACTATTGTATACTACAAATTCATCTCCATCAAATGTTATTTTGGAGAGTCACTCTTAATGATGTATTCATAACATAGGAGTTAAGGATGCGGAGAGTCACTCTTAATGATGTATTCATAACATAATCAACAATATCATTAAAATTAATAAATAATGAAATAAATGATATTTAATGATTTTAATTTCTAAGCATTAACCAACATGATGGGAAAAAGTTATTACGGAAAGTTACTCTTAATGATGTATTCATAGCATAATCAACAATATAATTAAAATTAATAAAGAATGAAATAAATGATATTTAATGATTTTAATTTCTAAGCATTAACCAACATGATGGGAAAAAGTTATTACGGAGAGTTACTATTAATGATGTATTCATAACATAATCAACAATATAATTAAAATTAATAAAGAATGAAATAAATGATATTTAATGATTTTAATTTCTAAGCATTAACCAACGTGATGGGAAAAAGTTATTATAGAGAGTTACTCTTAATGATGTATTCATAACATAATCAACAATATAGACTATACGTGAGACTCCAAATACTCCGATCGGTCGTCGGGTTTCAAACAATAATGGTCCTGAAGACAAGATGGAAATGGAAGAGGGTGAGCTGACTAATTCTGAAAATCGTCAAAAAACTCCGGCCACCGGGAAACTGAACGATCACCAGAAGTCAGGCGGGAAGAGGAAAAGTCAGGGGATTACGAAGAGGCAAACATGGGGAACCACAAAAATTCTAACGGTAAAGTGGCGGGGACAGACTTTGTTGCCATAGTTGTAGATGGTCCCGAGGTTCAACATGACAGCGGGGGCCTCGAGGGTGATACTTTCATTAATTCATTAAAAACTGATAATGGACCATCACAACAATCTAATGGGCCAACATCAAGGAAAAGGCCCAGAACGAACGTGTGGACCCCAGACGAAGTTCGTGTTGGGCCTTTTTTGTCTCAAACTATGAACTCTATTGACCTTAACTCCAGGCCTTTACCCGAATCCTATTATCATACATTATTCTCAACACATCTTCAGGAGACTTCAAACAGATTGTTGGGCACTAACAGATTGCGTGGGAGAAAAGATGATCGTAGACAACCAATAGCCAATCATGGTTCGCCGATGGAGTTTCCGATATTCTACTGCGCTACCCCTTCGACCGTATTACCGGATGCGGTAGGGGCGGCTCCGCCGGAACCAGTGGTGGATTGCGGGGTGGAAGCGAGAGTGACGGTGGAGGTGGGAGATGTCGTTGGCATGGTTTTAAGAAATTTTGAAGATCACCTGGAAGCTTCGATCAGGGAAGATGGTGTACAGGGCTCGGCCCAATGAATTTCTTAACATACAATATCAGGGGGTTCAGGGACGTCCACAAAATGTCCTCCATAGGCGAATTAATCAGGTACGAACACATTAATTTTGCTGCTATTCAGAAAACGATGAAAAGCGACGGTGAGAGAATTCAAATTCAAAAAATTTGGGGCAGAAATCCAGTGGAATACGATTGGGTAAATTCGGTTGGCACTTATGGTGGGCTGGTAAGCGTTTGGGACCCCAGCGTTTTTACATGCTCACAGACGATAAAACACTGCAACTTCTTGGTGGTCTCGGGGTACATAAAACAACTAAATATCCCCATTCACGTCGTTAACGTCTATGCCCCTCAAGGCATAATGCCTAAAAGGGATCTGTGGTCAGCGGTGTCGAATGTGCTTGAGTCTCTGACTGGGATGCGGGTGGTTATGGGTGATTTTAACGTCGTTCGGTCACCTGGCGAACGTTGGAATTGTGAATTTAACTCTACATGTGCGGTTGATTTTAACAACTTCATAGACGATAACGGGCTTATGGAATACCCGATGGGGGAGCAAGTTTACAAGAGTAACCGACGGGGGAATGAAACTTAGTAAATTGGATCGTTTTCTAGTATGTCATGACTTTTGGAACCGATGGCCGGATGCATCGGTTATGGCTCTTCCTAGGCTTGAATCAGATCATAATCCTGTAGTATTGTCTACGGTGGAATACAAGGGTGGGGCCATTCCTTTCCGTTTTTTCAACTCGTGGTTGGAAAAGCCCGGGTTTGAGGAAGTGGTTTTACAAGCACTTAATAGTTCACAAGGTGAGGGGCCGGCTGACTTAAAACTCGAAAATAAGTTAAAGGCGACAAAAAATGCAATTAAAACTTGGATGGCAGTGGAGAAACAAAGAAACAAAGGGATTAAAAAAGAACTAGAAAAGAAAATTGGTGATTTGATCTTCTCATAGAATCAAGACTGTTAACAGAGGCCGAAAAAAGGAGTGGGTGGATAGTAGAAAAAAGGTGGAAGAATTAAAGATAGCGGCGACAAGCGAGATCAAACAAAAGGCGCGAGTAAAATGGACGGTGGAAGGTGATGAAAACACAAAATTTTTTCATGGCATCGCGAATTATAATAATATCAATAAACGCATGAACGGGATTATGATGAATGGAGAATGGTGCTCGGACCCGACAAAAATTAAAGAGGAAGCTCGGAAATTTTTTGCTTTTAAATTCTGAGAACCTTTGAGAAATGGTCCGCATTTCGTGTGTCACAACATAAAAAAACTTTTGGAAGAAGAAAAGGAGATGCTGGTAGCTTCTTTAACGTTAACGGAAATCAAGGAGGCGATGTGGGAATGCGGGAGCGATAAATCCCCCGGCCTGGATGACTTTAATTTTTGTTTCATAAAACGCTTTTGGGAAGTTCTAAAGTATGATTTTAGTAAAATTATGCAAGAGTTTTATGAGCACGGCATAATTAGTCGCGGGTGTGGATCGTCTTTTCTCGCTTTAATTCCTAAAGGTACGGACCCCTTATTTCTTAATGATTACCGACCAATTAGCTTGATTGGTTGCATCTCAAAAGTCATCTCTAAGGTTATGGCAAATAGAATAAAAAAAGTGATGGACACTTTAATTTCCGATGTGCAATCGGGTTTTTTATCAAACCAGAACATATTGGATGGCCCTTTAATGCTAAATGAAATCATATCTTGGGTGAAGAAAACGAAAGCAAGATCTTTTCTTTTTAAAATAGATATTGAAAAGGCGTACGACTCAATAAGTTGGGAATTCATTGATAAAGTAATGACTCAAACGGAATTCCCGGGACGATGGAGGAAATGGGTGTGGGGTATGTTGGAATCTTCTAGGGCGTCGGTGCTAATTAATGGGTCACCAACACTAGAGTTTCAATGCTATAGGGGGATTCGCCAAGGGGATACGCTATCGCCTTTTATCTTCATATTAGCGATGGAGGCTTTGTCGTGCTTCATGTTTAAGGCGATTTCGGGGGGTCCCATCAAGGGTATAGAACTCCCAAACGGGGGTCCTGTCATGTCTCACCTAATGTACGCAGACGACGTGGTATTCATGGGGGAATGGAGCGAAAACACAATTATGAACCTTGTAAGGATTATGCGGGGTTTTTACTTAATTTCGGGGCTAAAAATAAGCCATAAAAAATCACATCTATTTGGCATCGGCGTCGACCCCTCAACGGTACAAGTGATGGTGAATAATATCCACTGCAAAGTCGGCTCGTTTCCATGTAAGTACCTCGGCCTTTTGGTGGGTGCCAACATGAATCAAGCTCGACATTGGAGTGGAGTGATTGAAATACTCAAGTCTAGACTCTCTAAATGGAAGGCGTCCACACTCTCAATCGGAGGTAGAATAACTTTATTAAAATCCGTCTTGGATAGTTTACCACTTTATTTCTTTTCGTTGTATAAAGCTCCAATCGGAGTTTTGGATAAATTGGAAGTAATAAGAAGGCGATTCTTTTAGGGTGGGGATGAAAGTAAAAACAAAACCAATTGGGTATGTTGGGAGCGTGTGATCGGGCCACGTGAAAAGGGTGGAACTGGTATCGGGTCTCTTTGGGACATGAACCTAAGCCTCCTTGTCAAGTGGTGGTGGAGGTTTAAAATGGAAGACGGAAGTCTATGGAAAAGGGTGATCTCAGCTATACATTATCAATATAACACTTGGTCGTTTCTTCCGGTCAAGGCTGGAATTTCATGTCCTTGGAATGCAATTTTCAAAATTGGGAATGAATTAAGTAACAGGAACATGCTGGTCAAAAAGCATATTAAAGGTATCTTCGGAGACGGGAATTCTGTTCGCTTTTAGGTCGATAATTGGTTAGCCGATGGGCCACTAATGGACCGCTTCCCAGCGCTGTTTGCTTTAGAAGCCGAAAAAGGTGTCAATGTGGCTAATAGATTCACATCCTTAGGCTGGTTAGGTGAATGGAGAAGGAATCCGGCTACTGTATCGGAAATCAGCGAGTTACTAGCTCTTAGTGACGAGCTAATGGGTATGACACTGAATGGAGGCCTAGATAAATGGGTGTGGGAGGCTGATCCATCAGGTTTATTCACGGTTTAGTCGTGCAAAAAATACTAAACGCCTACACTGAACCGTATTTTCCGTTTAATTGGTGCAATTGAGTTCCAAAGAAAATAAACGTGTTTGGTTGGCGAGCTGAACAAGAGCGGCTGCCAACCTTGGTGGCTTTACACAAAAGAAAGATTCTCCATGGCTCAACAACATGCCGTTTGTGTGGGGAGTGCGATGAAACGGCAGCTCACCTTTTCACTTCCTGCTATATTGCTGCCTTGATATGGTGCAAAATAGGGGAGTGGTGTAATATCCCACCGATCTTCGCGTTCACTTTTAAAGATCTTTTAATCATACATAAAAACTCGAGCACGAGCAGGGCGAAACAAAAGGAGATCTATGCAGTAATTTTGATAACATGTTGGGTGATTTGGAGAAGCCGGAATGCATTAATCTTCTCAGGTAAACGGGTCGAACCGGATCGGCTGTTGGGAGAGATTAAATCCATGGCTTACTTGTGGATAAAACATCGAGCGAAGAACTTGAAGGTGGAATGGGAACAATGGTGCACTTTTAATTTTTAAAATGTAATTTTTAACAATTAGCTAGGTTTGACAGTTTTGGTGATGTTTGTTTGTTTGTTTGTTACCAGTAGCCTGCTGGAACATATACTGTTGGGGTGTTTGTTTTTGAATGAAATTTGTCTTCCAAAAAAAATTAATAAAGAATGAAATAAATGATATTTAATTATTTTAATTTTTAAGCATTAACCAATACCATATATATTAATATCGTTTAAAGCCTTCTTTAATTTCTTAAGAATACAATTGGTTTATGCATAAACGTATAACAAATATTTAATCCTATAACATCAGTAAATCCATTTAAATAATAAACTATACAAAATGAAAATCTAGTACATACATGATATACGTTAAATTATACATGTTTTTATACCCCAAAACACTTCCGTTTTAAGCGTTTTT
Source organism: Helianthus tuberosus (assembly GCA_030545235.1). Classification (NCBI taxonomy): domain Eukaryota; kingdom Viridiplantae; phylum Streptophyta; class Magnoliopsida; order Asterales; family Asteraceae; genus Helianthus; species Helianthus tuberosus. The sequence continues at coordinate 41,450 of JARYGA010053354.1, forward strand.
GACCGAAACCGCAACGTTTAGGTACCAAATTCGGTACTTTTATATTTTCAGGTCTTAAACGGAGTACAAAATAAAAATCTGATGAAAACGGACAAATTCTGATGCATTTCTTATGAAACGGGAAAAATTCTGATGAGTACTAGGTTTGGCACTACCGTGCCACCAACGGCATGACAGTGCCGATCATTCGATCTCGGAAGCACTACCAGTGCAACAGCCAGTGCCGATCTATTCCCGGGCCGCATGACCATGCCACCCGCCGCATGACCGTGCCAATGCCAAATCAAGCTTTCTGATCAACATTTTGATGACCTCGCACTACCGTGCGACCAACGGCATGACCGTGCCGATCTGATGACTCAGGCAACTTGTCCACTAGTCCACTTGGCTGACTCGGGATCGCTGAAACTGACGTCACCCGACAACACCTGACCGCACGGCCGTGCGACCCAACGGCACGGCCGTGCCAAACTGAAAATTGCCTATAAATAGCAGCATTCGCTACTGATCAAAATGTTGGGTTTTTCTCCCTGTTTCTGGGCGATTTCTGGGTTACGAAGCAGTCCTGGTCAGACCCATTTGAAGCTTAAAGATCGAGTGGAAGCATAGCCGATCCAACCCATCAATTCCTTGCTTGTTTATGGTTCGATTCTTTGTTCTTGAACATGTATTCTAATCATTTTGCAAGTTATGAGCTGATGTTAGTTTATGTTTAAAGTAGTTTATGTAATAGTAGTAATGAACTTGTTTCTTGAATAATCTTTATGTTGTAATCTTGTTTGTATGAAACTTAGTACTTTTTCTTGTTGAATCTTCATGATTATATAATGAATGTTTCATTGATGTTGAGTTCTTGATTATGTTTGATTATCTTGGATAATGAATCTGTGGTTAGTGGGATGGTAACTATTTCTTGATTAATCACTTATTTGTAGACTTTGTTTACACCATGAAACCAGACCAGGGTATTGGTTTTATACAAGATATATCTTATTTTGATTAGGAATACTTTCTTGCACGTAAGGGTTCTAACGAATTATATGGTGTTGATTACATGTTCTTGAATGCGGTTTATGATCCTTGTTTAGTAGTTTTGGTCTGAAATTGCTGACATGGTAGATTTTTGTTTAAGACATGTAAAGGTGAAATTATTTGTTATATGATCTACATAATTGCTTATCCTCGTGGCTGTATTGTGACCATCGGTATTGCTTTCTTTGATAAGTGAGGTTAGGAATCCAGACCCGGTAAATAACCTATCTTTAAAGATTCGCATGAATAAATATCAATAGCTCTCTAATGAATGATTTTAGGTGGTTAACGTGTGATCATCGCGTTAACTTTCCGAAGAATCATAATGCTAGAAATCCAGACCCGGTAACTAGCTGTCTCGAAATTGAAAAATTGATTAAGTGCTTTTGTGACATATCTAATAGATAACATGTTTAGGTTGTTTGTGAAACAAGATATTAATAGTATATTTATGTTTTAGTTTTAATTTAGATAATTTAGTTAAACAACCATTAACCTTTCCTTATATCTGGTAATCTAATGACAAAGATTTAGTACATTATAACGCCCATGTTCCATGGATCGATATCTGGCTCTTACCAATACTTTGCTGCATATATGACGGGATACACTTGTCCTTTGTGGTGTGTGTTTTAATGTTAAGGTATAAAACATTTTTATAAATATAAAACACATTTCGTTACATGTGAAGATACTGTAAATAAATATGTATGTAAACATGCACGTCAAGTTTTTGGCGCCGCTGCCGGGGAACACGGCGAAATTAATGGAAAAATCCGAGTCATTATTTTACCGGTGTACAAACTGTGAATACTTGTACATTTTTGTATTTATTTATTTTCTTTTTTTTTCTAACATGTGAATACCTAGCCTGGCACACCCACTAGGACTAACTTTTCTTTTCTGTTTTACTAACCAACTAACCTGCTAACTGACTAACTAACCGCTAACCTTACTAACATACTAACTTTTTATTCATTATTCAACTAACATTTTCTATATTTATTTTATTTATTTATTTAACTCAGTTAAGTGTTTGGGATCGAACCATTCATTCATTTATTTCATTTATTTATTTCGTTTCAGTAATTTCAATTCAGTCATTTCATTTACATTTATTTATTTATTTCATTCCAGTACAGTTATTTCAGTATTTCATTTCTTTATTTCAATTCAGTTATTTCATTTATTTATTCATTTATTTATTTCAATTCAGTTATTTCATTTATTTATTCATTTATTTATTTCAATTCAGTTATTTCATTTATTTCAATTCAGTCATTTCATTTCTGTTTATATTTACATTTATGCACGTGTTCGGAATCGAACCACTTTTTCATTTATTTATTTATTTCATTTATGCATTTATTTACATTTATTTATTCACGTTCATTTATTTATTCATTTCTGTTTATATTTATTTATTTATTCAGTTAACTGTTATTCATTCATTTATTAATACTTGTTTAAATTGTTTATTTATTTACTCCATAAAAATAAAATAATTTTCTGATAAAATATTCAGATTTTCTGGTAAATTCTGATGAATTTATCAGATTTTCTGATAGATTCTGATAAACCCATTAGATAAAAAAAATATATTTCACTTCTGATAAATTTACCAGATTTTCTGGTAAATTCTAATGGATTTATCAGAAATTCTGATGAAAAAAAAATTTCATCAGATTTTTATCAGATCTTATCAGATTTTCTAATAAAAAAAAGAGAAAGATTTTCTGATTAAATCATCAGATTTCTGATGAATTTATCAGATTTCTGATGAAGTTATCAGAATTTCTAGTAAAATATAAACAATTCAGATTTTCAATGAGATAACCAGATTTCATCAGATTTTTATCAGATCTCATCAGATTTTCTGAAACATAAAAAAAAAACAATTTTCGGATGTAAATAAGTAAGTAAATATTATATAGTTATGTATAATAAATTGTAAATAAATGTATATTATATAATATAATAGTATTATTATTTATATTTATATTACTTATATTATTATTATTATTATGTTATTTTTCCGTATAACGCATTCCTTATTACTTGCAGGTTAATGTCCACAACCCCTGTACCCGCTATTGCTGAGCTAGCCAACGAACCAGAAAATAACCTAAGAAGAAGCAGGCGGCTTCGCGAAAGATCACTTGTCGTGGTACAAAGGATTGCGGCCGCAATCGACGAACCAGTGATACTTTTTGACAGCGAGAGTTCAGAGGACGACACAGGAAGCATTATGGCGGAGGACGACCAGCCTTTGAATGAGACCGGCCGTCCAGGAGGAGAGGGCTTGCTACCCAGCATCGCCCGACCTACGATAGCAGCACCGAGTTTTGAAATCAAATCTAGTATAATTAACATGTTACAAAACTCTGTGCAGTTTGATGGGAAGGATCACGAAGATCCAGGTCGGCACATCGCTTCATTTCTCGAAGTATGTTCGACTTTCAAAATACGAGACGTTTCTGAAGACGTAATCCGTTTGCGGCTCTTTCCATTCTCTTTGTGAGACAAAGCCCGATCTTAGCTTTTGTCACTTCCAGCAGGTTCCATCACGACTTGGAACGAGATGGCAGATCTTTTTATGCAAAAATACTTCCCTCCGGAAAAGACAGCTAAGCTAAAGAACCGTATCATGACATTCAAACAGGACGAAGGAGAATCTCTACACGCAACTTGGGAGAGGTTCAATGATCTTCTGATCGATGTCCCACATCATGGGTTGTCCAAAAGACAACTTGTGTTGAACTTCTACCAAGGACTCAACTACGACTCACAAGAACGCATAGACGTATATGCAGGAGGCGATCTTGGAACAAAAACACCCAATGAAGCCTACACAATTATAGAGAAAGCTACCTTGAAGTCAAGTTCTCGTCACGGTGGAGTGCGAAATAAAGCATCATCTATTCCTGGAGTTCATAAAGTGGATACATATACGGCTCTTGCAGCACAGATTGGAGCTTTGGCAGTAAGGTTTGACAAAGCTCAGAACGTTTCGCAGGTACAATCATCATGTGAGCAGTGTGGACTGTCACACGAGCCAGGTACTTGTGAGCAAGGTATTATATTTACTGGCCACGAAGAAGTGGACTATCTGGGCAATCAAATCAGACCCCAAAATAACCCCTACAGCAACACGTACAATCCGGGGTGGAAGAATCATCCAAACTTTGGGTGGAAATCTAGTTCTGGGAACCAAAACCCACTCGGATATGCTCAGCTTGCTCCCGCGCCACAACAGCCCCAGGCACTGCCTTACTAGTCTCAAGGTCAATCCTTCCAGCCTCATTACCATCATCAAGGCTCCGGGAGCAGTTCCCAGCCTCACGCCTCTCAGAGTAACTCTAAGCTAGAGGAGATAATGGCACAGCTGTTAGGAAACTTCAATTGTGCTAATCAGATAGCTGAGAACCGCTACCAACAACACGAGGAATGATTCATGGCCCAAGAAGGGGAGATGCGGAGTCAGAAAGCTTCTATACAGACCATTGAGAATCAGGTTGGACAGTTGGCTAAAATGTTGTCTGAGAGACCCCCGGGTGGTCTTCCAGGAAACACAAAGCCGAATCCATAAGGGCGTGTCAATGCCCCGCACGTTTAACAAGTGTGGGAAAAAGGAGTCTAGCTATCGACTCGCTGAAAAATTTAGCGAGCGTGTTTTCACACGCTAAGGGTATTTTCTGTAAATATTAAATTTATCGCATTTTTTTCCTTGTTCGTTAACTTATTCTGTTTTTACTAGGTTTGAACAAGATTGATTCATGTCTTAGGAAGTTTTGAAGTTAGTGTAAAGTTAAAACATGTAAAAACCTTGCAAAAATGGTGAAATCTATTGGGAAAAAGGAGTTGAAGAGCATTCTGTTACATCTGTCTGCAGAATGTACAGATGAATCACGGTCGTGCACCTGATCCGCACAACCGTATACTTCATAATCACATCTGACCAAGAACAACGGCATGACAGTGCCGATCATTCGATCTCGGAAGCACTACCAGTGCAACAGCCAGTGCCGATCTATTCCCGGGCCGCATGACCATGCCACCCGCCGCATGACCGTGCCAATGCCAAATCAAGCTTTCTGATCAACATTTTGATGACCTCGCACTACCGTGCGACCAACGGCATGACCGTGCCGATCTGATGACTCAGGAAACTTGTCCACTAGTCCACTTGGCTGACTCGGGATCGCTGAAACTGACGTCACCCGACAACACCTGACCGCACGGCCGTGCGACCCAACGGCACGGCCGTGCCAAACTGAAAATTGCCTATAAATAGCAGCATTCGCTACTGATCAAAATGTTGGGTTTTTCTCCCTGTTTCTGGGCGATTTCTGGGTTACGAAGCAGTCCTGATCAGACCCATTTGAAGCTTAAAGATCGAGTGGAAGCATAGCCGATCCAACCCATCAATTCCTTGCTTGTTTATGGTTCGATTCTTTGTTCTTGAACATGTATTCTAATCATTTTGCAAGTTATGAGCTGATGTTAGTTTATGTTTAAAGTAGTTTATGTAATAGTAGTAATGAACTTGTTTCTTGAATAATCTTTATGTTGTAATCTCGTTTGTATGAAACTTAGTACTTTTTCTTGTTGAATCTTCATGATTATATAATGAATGTTTCATTGATGTTGAGTTCTTGATTATGTTTGATTATCTTGGATAATGAATCTGTGGTTAGTGGGATGGTAACTATTTCTTGATTAATCACTTATTTGTAGACTTTGTTTACACCATGAAACCAGACCAGGGTATTGGTTTTATACAAGATATATCTTATTTTGATTAGGAATACTTTCTTGCACGTAAGGGTTCTAACGAATTATATGGTGTTGATTACATGTTCTTGAATGCGGTTTATGATCCTTGTTTAGTAGTTTTGGTCTGAAATTGCTGACATGGTAGATTTTTGTTTAAGACATGTAAAGGTGAAATTATTTGTTATATGATCTACATAATTGCTTATCCTCGTGGCTGTATTGTGACCATCGGTATTGCTTTCTTTGATAAGTGAGGTTAGGAATCCAGACCCGGTAAATAACCTATCTTTAAAGATTCGCATGAATAAATATCAATAGCTCGCTAATGAATGATTTTAGGTGGTTAACGTGTGATCATCGCGTTAACTTTCCGAAGAATCATAATGCTAGAAATCCAGACCCGGTAACTAGCTGTCTCGAAATTGAAAAATTGATTAAGTGCTTTTGTGACATATCTAATAGATAACATGTTTAGGTTGTTTGTGAAACAAGATATTAATAGTATATTTATGTTTTAGTTTTAATTTAGATAATTTAGTTAAACAACCATTCACCTTTCCTTATATCTGGTAATCTAATGATAAAGATTTAGTACATTATAACGCCCATGTTCCATGGATCAATATCTGGCTCTTACCAATACTTTGCTGCATATATGACGGGATACACTTGTCCTTTGTTGTGTGTGTTTTAATGTTAAGGTATAAACCATTTTTATAAATATAAAACACATTTCGTTACATGTGAAGATACTGTAAATAAATATGTATGTAAACATGTACGTCAATACATCATTTATATATTACCACCAATACAAGCAGATATACCTAATACAATTGACTGCTTAGTCCATAAATATTGAATTCAATTGTTTTTCATGAGTTCGAAAAGCACATATAATATTCTCTAGATTGCAAATTAACTTCCTCAAATCAAAATAATTCAACAATTTTACTTACAACTTAAAAGGGTTAATATTTAACATCCCCAAATCAAACTAATTCAACAATTTTATTTACAACTTAACAGGGTTAATAAAGAAGCATAAATATATGATCATGGTGGCTCAAGGAATATGCAGATGAGCATAACTAGATTATAAACATTTTAGTTTATCGAAAGCAATCATGTGAGGAGATCAATGTTAATAATACTCATATTTATTAGGATAGAAGACAACCCAAGTATATTTATTTAAAATTTAGAGATCATGCAAAAATTACTAATTACCAATACCTTAATAATTAATTACTGAAATTTGCATAAAAAATCTAGTCCACATTATACAAAACCTATTTTTTTTAATATTTGATCAACATCTATTTTGAAAAAAAAGTTGTATCAAATTCTTTCTGATTAGAATACTAAATATATCAACAAATTTTTTTTTACAGAAACCATTGCTTTTGTTAGCATCGTTTTGATTTGTTCAAAATAATTAAATAACATCTCAATGATTGAAATCTTCAATATTGATCCAAAAGATTTGTTTTATGATATTCAAAAATTTCTTTCCAATATTTTTTTTGTTAATATGTATGATGGCTTTTGGATGCTTGAAATTGAAAATATAAATTAATCATCCAAAGATTTAATACAAATAAGTAATACAAGATTAATAATTAATAAATCTCATGAATCAAAATAAAACTTACTTGTAGGATAGTCACGCCGACTAATAATTTTTGAGAACTTTGATTTTTGTTGACGACCTGCATGTGAATTACTAGAATTCCGTTTTTAGAGTCTTGTGCTGATAACGTGTTGTAAAACAACGACATACTAGCAACCAACGTATAACTATTAACATAAAGAACAAGTATTATAGAAAGTAAGAGAGAAAGAGAATATGAGAATTCATTTTTATTCATGTATGTATGAAATACAAAAGCCACTATTTATAGGGCTACCATTCAACACAACTTAAATGCCAATGAAAGTTAGGCATTTGGATAGTCATATTATAAAATATATTTATAACAATCATAAAATATATTTATAACAGTGTCCAAATTTAAAAGGTATGGTATACGTGACATTACAGCCTGTTATGGCAATTTTTTTCGAGTAGATATATCCAAATATTCAAAGTGGTCACCATTATAAGTATTATTTGTTGACCCTTTAACCCATAAAAAACCCCTTGTGATACGTTTATTATATATAAGTTGGTACAAAAATCATGTTGAGATCAAGAGTTTGTATGGGCCTGTAAACATGGCTCAAAGAAATGTCCCGGTCTTTTATAATTTAGATTGTTATGAGCTAAAATCTTTATGGGCTAACTTTGGCCCATGTATATTATCGACTACAATTTGTATATTAAAGGTGCACAAACAGGTTTTGGGCCGTACCCAAAACCGGGTAGGGTCAAATCGGGTATTATTGGACCTGAGCAATAGTAGGAACCGGGTATCTCTATTATAATAAATCAAAGTGGGTTTGGCTGAGGTGTCATCACCACAAGCCACCTCCCTTCTCTCTCTCCTAGGTGTCATTTTCTGGAATTTTTCTTTTCTTTTTATAACAGGTGTCACAATTCTAAAAATCCCTCCTCAAAACATATCTCTCTCTCCTCTGCTAGAAACCTGGTCAAAAGCTAAAGTCAAAAACTTCTCTTTCTCTCTTCCTGCAGGTTTACACCAGAAGCCTATGATTTTACAGGTTTCCTCAAATAAGTTCTCTCATTCAAAATTCAAATTCATTATCACGAAACCAAATCTGGAAAACAAATTCCAATTCATTAGCAGGGATGTGTGGATACAATTTTTTAATTCTCTTTACTCATCCCAAGACACCCATTACCCTATTTTCTTTCATTTAAGTTGCAAAAGAGAGAATGAGATTGCCAGAGAGTTGGATAGACAGAGGGAGAGAATCAGTGGGTTCAGCTTGACGACGACGGTCCACGAGGGTTTCCGAACGACGAGTTCAACATGTGATGATAGTGGATGGGTCGGTAAAAATCACAAACCCGGCGGTGGAGCTAGGGTTTCTCGATTAACACATACTTTTGGCAAACACACGGGTGAGGACAGAGAGATGATGACCTCTTAGAATCTTCGACGGTTTTGGGTTAGTCTCCCAACGATCACACCCGTTAAAGGAGGTACCAGATCTGGTGGTGACGCGGCTAGGGTTCCGCCGCAAGCGGAGAGACAACTGCTTTGTGGTTGTTTAGACTCAACCAGAAGAGCACCGTCATTGGAGCTGTGATGGTGGCGTACGAACGGGGATTCAGGTCAGCGGTGGTGGTTGTGGCTTGAGTAGAGGTTCGATTTTAATCAAAGGTATGTTGATCTTTCAATAATTTCATGTTTTATTGTTAACATTGTGTTAATTGTGTGTGTGTGTGTGTGTTTTTTTGTTTTCCAGTAATCATCTCTTCTCTGGATGTATGTTAATCGCATCCTGTTCATCATCAAAAAACTTCATCATTGATTCAGGTATCTTTTAATGTATTTTGCATATGTTCTTTCTTTATTTTGTGATATTATATAGTTCAAGATCGACTGAGTTTTTTTTTTAAGTATTTGAAGATTATGATATTTGAGTATAAAAACAGATTTCAAAATGATGGTTTTTGATAAATTTTTATGGTATTTCATTGTTCTTATCTTCTGTGTAGATAGATCGAAAATTTTATAGTTCAAGATGATGGTCGGTGACGATTCATGGAAGTAAGTACATTTTATCACCAATATTACTTCCTAGCCTGATATAAGAAAAATGAAAACAAAATTATTTTATCAGAGAAGCATGAAATTAGTAATACTATTAGAGATTGCAATATGAATATATTTTCAGTAAACACAAAAAACAAAGTTGACATTCTGTTACTGTTCGAGGTAACATTTTTGACTCATTAATATACAAGCGGACCATTTTGAATTATATTTATCTCTAGCAGGTAAGATGGGGCTAGGGGTGTTCATGAGCCGATCCGATCCGATCGAGGGTCTGCTCATGCTCGGATTGAATTATAACTGATCCGATCCGAGCGGATCAAATTTGTAAAACCGAGCGCAAAAGTGATGCTCATGCTCGGATTGAATTTGAATCGATCGGCTCGGTTTCGCTCGGTTTTTATCAAATCCTAAAAAAAATCGAGCGGATCGTTTTCGCTCAGTTTCACTCGATTGAATTACACCATAAAAACGAGCATTTCATTATCTTTAGTGGAGTTTGATATTGCTATCGGTTTTTATTTTTTATTTTTTTTTAAATTAGCATGTTATGTGTGATTATCAATGCTTAGGTGCAAGTGAGCTGAGCGGCTCACAAGCTGCTCGAGATTGCCTCGAGAAAAAGCTCTAAACGAGGCAAGCCTTATGGAGCCCGAGCCGAGCTTGAGCCTTAAATCCATATACTCGGATCCCGTGACAAATCCATTCAATCTTTTGTACAATTTTTTTTTTTCGTAATGTTTGTTAAACATGAATGGTTATCCACTTATAAGAAATCATATAAAATAATTCTTTTGCAAATATAATTTTTTTTAAACAACTCATAACCCGTGAAGCTCACGGGTATATAACCTAGTAGGTATATATAGTAGAACCAACTAGAACTGATTTGGGTTGGACTGGGTGTACAAATCAGGTATGCAAGGTGGTTTTTTTTTTTTTTTTTAATTTTACTGTTGGGAATTGGTTCCTAATGGTGATAGCTATTTAGAATCGTTTTGATTTACCATTATACCCCTCTAACTTTGTATAAATAGGTCTAGAATGTTTAGTTTTAACCACACCACTTCTCTAACTTTCGAAAACACGAAATCGTTCAAGTTTTTTTATATCTCCAAGTCTCCAACGATGGCAAGCAACGGAAGTGTTGTTTTGGTTCTTGAAACCAAAAGAAACCCAGAGGTTTGGAAGCGCTTCAACCTCTGTCTTATGTTGGACAACACCGAGATGACTCGGTGCAAATATTTGTGAGAAGTTCATGAAAGTCGTGGCAAACTCGACTCTCGAAAAACCTACAGACAAATATTGTCCGGTTAAAAGCGAAAAAGGAGGGGAGTCGTCTGGATCCGCGGGCCAAAAATAGTGGTAGTGTTTAACTTCCACTTTATGTGTTATTTGTTTAAGTTTATCGTTAATTTTAATGTTTAAGCTTAGGATATTAGGATGTAATGTTTAATGTTTAGTGTTTGAATATTTAATGTATGTGATGTTTAATTGTTTCATGTTTTTAGTGTTCAACTTATATAAAATAACATTAACGAGTCGAAGGAAATCAGCAAGGAAGCTGATGAACCCCCAATATGGTCTATATTCATCATCTTGCACAATGCCACCATCTGATAAATATATCAACAACTCGTTGTTAACATGTGCATAAAAATAAATAAATAGCAAGCAATCTAAGCAAGTTGTATTACACAACATAGCAGTTATGTTCAAAGTGTAAAGTAGATCCAACTACATAAAAGTGACATACATCTTTGAGGGCATACCATACACCATATCATGATGAATGACATTTCTTATAGCATTGGAGTCAGAAGCATACGGGACATAAAATTTCTGTGCCCAACGATGTGGATGTTGAGGGACATCAAACCGACTTGCAGCACACCAAGGTCGAGGTGATGACAGAATTGTAGATGCAAAACTTAGGGCTCGCAAAAGCCGTCCTATTGCCATAGTGAACATGTACCGGGCACCAATCCCAAGACCAGGAGCTTCTATGGAGCCAAACAGCACAAAGAAAGCAAGCATTACAAATAGCATCAGAAAATGATGCAATCCAATGATTCAAGCTCTCAATATATCTACAATCACTTGAGGAAGTTTCTCGTTCACATGAATATATCAAACAGTCTTAATTTACATGTGAATATATTCTATTTTTCCGTCGATAGAAAAACAAAGGTAGATTTTGCGAATTCGGTTAAGAAGAGAATATATAATAAATTCACATCATTGTATGCTAGAACCTTACCTGAGTTTGGCCGGAACTGTACCAGAAGACATCGCGGAACCCTAATCTTTGTCTCCACCGCCACTTCTTAACAAAAGAAACACCATCGTCTTGCCGACCATCACTACCACCGTCACTTCTCAACAAAAGAAACACCGTCGTCTTCATCATGGCCAGCCATCACTACCGCCGTCGGCTCCTTCGTCGGAGAATGGGGAGAACCCCAGAGGAATGGATAAGGACATGAGAGACAAGACAGAAGGGGGTTTTAAGAAAAGGAAGAGGTCGTGAAAGTTTTCAATTGAACCACCGCCTCTTACCACCATCATCCTCTGTTAAACCCTAGCACCACCACTCTTGTTTATTTCTCGAACCCGACACCACCTAGACCACCAGTGCAGTGCTGTAGCTCCATCTAAAGGCACCATGGCTCCACCGCGGGAACCCATCGGATCCCTTTTTCTTTGCCGCCCCCCCTCTCTACTTTCTCAGACTCTTACTTTCTCTCTCTAAAGTCTGCATCTGCTTTTATGTCTCTCTCTATGGAAAAGTTAAGGTCAAATACCAACAAAAATGGTAGATGACTTTAAGCAGTGTGTACAACCTTTTACTGCATGAGACATCAACAAAGCTTGAGGTACAACCTCTAATGCAACAAAATGTTGCAAATTAAAGGATATATAAATATTAAACATACTTAACATTACACATAAAATACTAATACTAAAATACTAAAACTAAAATACTAAAATTAACATACTAATACTAACTACAATTGAACATCCATTATAAGCTTCCAAATTTCAAGCTTGGTAAATGGTCTTCCATTAACTCATTCATACTCGGCTATTGATACTTCAATAACTTGCTAATCGTCATTTGTGTCTTCCAACTCTTCCATTCGTCGGTGGTAAATTTCGTGAAATCTTTGTATAAGTTGGGTCATGCTTATGACCTTTGATTTAAGAATATTACTTCAATGTTCGGCATGATAACCCATTTCCTCATCAAACCTCTCTTAATTAACTCGAGACCAAAAACCCCTCCCAAAGTTATTACTTGGACCTTTCTCTCATAAGTCGTCGATCCTCACGTGTACAAAAGATGAACCCAACAATATTAAGTTCGAGATCCACCAATGATGCTTGCAACATACATTCTAACTTCTACAAAATGAAGAATACTAATAATTCTTGAGAGAGACAACGCAGAAATATCAAAATTGGATCACTTATAGAAGATAGATATGTCCAAGTTAAGACTTTCAATGAACAAACATAAAATTAAATAACATAGAAAATCATGGAGATCGAATAAGGAGGTATGACTACAAAACGCATAGAGGAGTACCATTTTACATACATAACCTTTCTGTAATAATAAAACAAATTATTTAAGTATTCTGTTATTGGTCTATACCGTTTTTTTTAAATGTGAGAAAAATGGATAGACTAGAAAATATACACCGAATGTTATAATATAACAAGAATTAACGCAAGATTAGTGTTATAACTTTAGAACTTTATAATGATTGTAAGAGTAAGAAGTAGAGAAATGTATAAGTTATGAAAGTGTATACATGAACTTAATTCTATAACACAAATCCTAACTCCTCAACAACCACCAGCCCACAGAAAGCCAAACTGCTGGTGAGGTTAAAACCACTTCATCATTGTCAGTAAGGGAGCTCCAAATTGGCTTTTATAATATCCTTAAGCCCATGTTTCAATCATATCTCACAAACTTTGATGCCAAGGTATTTGGAACTTCTACCCCTTAGGCCCCGGTTACAGAATTATCTCATTAGACAGGAAACTGCTAATGCCAAAAATGGCGAGAAGGATGACAAGCAAGATATCATCAATGTAGGAGCTGAAGCAGCAAAGAAAGGTGCAGCTGATGCAAAGGCTATTGCTATGGCAGAAAAATAGAAGGGAAACTGTTATGGGTGATTTTCCGCTTATATATCCTGAATAATATTCTGACTATGTTCCTTTTGTTGTGATCAGGATACCGGATCAGGATATTGGTAACATCCTGATGCAGTATCCTGGTAGTGACTAATTAATTCACGTACAGATTACTGAAACAAGTTTATAACGTTCAAGTGGACTTCTTCTCCCAAAGACTCGGGCCAGTCTGTTGGAATAGGAACGTTGAAGCCGGAAGACGTGGACTACAACGTTCACATAGGGAATATTCGTTTTTTCCCGAATTTGTAGGCTGGTTAGTTAGCTTTACTTTACTATAAATAGGATTGATCGGATCAGATAAGGACACACACAATCTCTCGTACACTCTTGCTCTCTAGCTGCAATCACTCATAATACACTTACACTTGTATTCAAATCACATTGTAACACCTAGTCGATCCGCATCATATCCTGCACTGTATCCTGATATTTGAAGTAATAAGAAGAACAAGGCAGCTGCTATTGTCAGCTCCCGAGGTTTTGTGCCGGCGATATAGATTGATCAAGGGCTTTCCTCATACGTCCCGTGTCACCCTTTACCTTTTTTTTCTCATTGTTTGATTATTGATACAGCTCGATATCCTGAGCTGTATCCTGAAAACTGTTTTTGTTAACAACTTAACTTGCATATTTTTCATAAACATCTCTAGCACATTACATCACTTAACTAATTTGATCACTTAATTGCTTCGGTAATTTTTACCAAAACAATTTGGCGCCCACCGTGGGGCAAGTGGTGCTATTTCTACTAAAAGCTTTTGCAAAATCATTACTTGGTTTTCTATTTTCGAAACTTTTGGCTACACTATTTTCAATGGCCTCAAGATCAAACATGAGCTCTTCTACCGTGTCTGCTACAACATCTGCAACGATTGGTTCGGTGCTTCAACCACCTCCTCCAAGGACGCAAGCATCTTCGCAGCCTCAGGATATTATCCCCACTCGGAATATTCAGGGATCTGCTCCTGTTTTGGCCTCTAATGATGAAATTCTGGCTTTATTTGGTAGTATACAGGATCAGATGAAGCAACAGCAGGAGACCAACCAAATGCTGATGAGAGAGATACAACTCTTGAAATCTAGCTCAAGCAGGCCCACTGAGGATACTGTCACTCCCTTGCAGCCTAGAGCTTTGAACTTCAGTTCGGCAGTATATACTGAGGATAACAGGGGGAATATTGTGCCTAGTCATTCCCAGAATCATACTCCTGAGATACCCTCTTCAGTTAGGGTGTCAACTGTGAGAAGTTCAGGATATGCTTCAGGATATGGCCAGAATCCTCAGACTGGTAACGTGTCTAATAATAATAATACTCTTGCTACTAATGGTATTGGATCTTTGCAGGATGCAGGTATGACATTGGCATTTTCTAGGGAGCTTCAGAAATTGAAGGACATGATATCCAGTGTACCTAGGGTGGTCCAGCCAATTCCAAAAGTATCCCATGACAGCCACAGGATATCCCGGTTTGCATATCCTATTTGTGATGCTGAAATCCCAAAAAGATTTCAAACCCCTAACATGAAGCTCTACGACGGAACTACGGATCCCGAAGAGCATATTGCTCAATATAGGGAAAGGATGGAAATTAATCCTATTCCCCCAGATCTTAAGGAAGCATGCCTTTGCAAGGGTTTTGGTTCTACTTTGACAGGATCGGCCTTAAAATGGCTCCTGAATGTTCCACCTCATTCAATTGCATCAGTTGCTCACTTAGTCAATTTATTTAATAGTCAATTTTCCTGCTGTCGAAGTTTTGAAAAACTAACCAGTGATTTGTACAGAATAACTCAAGGACCTCAGGAATCCTTGAGAGACTATGTGAACAAGTTTAGCAGGGAATCTTTGGACATCCCACATCTTGATGTTGCACAGCTGTGCAGGCTTTCAAGATGGGATTGCAAAAAGATTCTCAATTTTACCAGGATCTTGTAATGAATACCTGCAGGAACCTGGATGAAGCTCGGAACAGGGCTTTAAGATACATTCGACTGGAGGATAACAAAAAGATGCAAGAGAGGATGAATTCATCTTCAACCTACTAATCAACCAACAGGAAGTCAGAATCCTCGTACAAGCCTTATCGTTCTAAGCCATATGGCAGAAATGACAGCAAGAAAGTGAATGTTGTTGAAGACGAGGATCCTGAGGAGTATCCTGAATTGTCAGAATATTGTTTTTCTGTTAACATACCTGAACTAATGTATGCTATGCAGGGTTTAGGAGACAAAGCAAGGTGGCCTAGGAAGAACCAACAGAAAGCCGATTGGAAGGATAAATCCAAATGGTGTGCCTTCCATGAGGATTTTGGACATGCAACGGAAGATTGCATTGCCCTGAGGAAAGAAACAAGTTATCTGCTGAGCAAAGGATATCTGAAGGATCTTCTGGGAAGAAAGAAGAATAAGGGTCAGGATACTGAGAATGATCCTGAACGAGCAGCATTACCTACTGCAGATGCCAAGATAATTAACTTTATTTCAGGAGGATCCGATATCTGTGGAACCTCTTATTCTGCAGCAAAAAGACATGCAAAGGAGGCTAAGGCAGAAAGGGGAGATAAACCAACCAAGATGACAATCCTCATGACCAATAAAGTGATAACGTTCGACAGTGATGACAGGGATACTGTTCAGGATCCCCATCATGACGGTTTGGTAATAACTTTATATGTTGCTAACCACTTTGTGCGCAGGATACTGGTGGATAATGGCAGCTCTGTTAACATTATTCAGCTAGAAACACTGAAGAGGATGAATGTTTCTCCGATAGACATCACTTCAAAATCTACTGTACTTGTTGGGTTCAGTGGAGAGGCAATAAATACTGTGGGAGAAATAAAGCTGCCAGTATATGTTCAAGGGGTCAACTCGATGCAACGCTTCTGTGTCATGGATTCCTTATCCTGCTACAATATTATATTGGGTAGGCCATGGATCCATGATATGAAGGCTGTGCCATAGACCTATCATCAATGTATCAAGATCCCTACCCCTTGGGGGGTTGTCAAGGTGGAAAGTGATCAACAAGAAGCGAAGGAGTGTTATTCTTCTTCGATGAAATCCTCAGCAAAGCCCAACGCAGCATAGCAATTAAAGATGCGAGCCCAAGATATCGTGGAGGCTTTAGAGCAGGATGTTAAGAAAATTGTCCTAGATCAGGATAATCCAGATATCTCGGTGCTCATAGGAACCAATATCCCTAAGGATATTGAAAATCAATTAACTAACTTTTTGAAATGCAGGATGTCAACATTCGCATGGAAACATGAGGATATGACAGGTATTTCCAAGGATATTATAACTCACAAGCTCGGAATTGATAGGTCTTTCAAGACTGTCCAACAGAAACGAAGGCAGTTTGCTCCTGAATGGAACGCAATCATTTAGGAAGAGGTTGAAAGATTATTAAAGAGCAAGATGATTAGGGAAGTTAAATTTCCCAAATGGCTAGCAAATGTAGTTGTGGTGCAAAAGAAAAATGGGAAATGGAGAGTTTGTGTAGATTACACAGACTTGAACAAAGCGTGCCCTAAAGACCCATTTCCTCTGCCTCATATTGACTCAATGGTAGATGCTACTGCTAGTCACGAAATGTTGACCTTCATGGATGCATCCTCAGGATTCCAGCAGATCCAAATGGAACCTTCAGACCAGGAGGATACCTCTTTCATGACACCTACAGGTATTTATTGTTATACTGTCATGCCTTTCGGTTTGAAAAATGCAGGTGCAACATATCAAAGACTGGTGAACATGATGTTTAAAGACAAACTGGGGGACACCATGGAGGTATACATCGATGATATGGTGGTAAAATCCAAGAAGGCCGAGGATCATCTCCGGGATATTGAAGGGGCATTTGATATCATGGATCAATATAATATGAAGCTGAATCCTGCTAAATGCCATTTCGGAGTGGGGGCAGGAAAGTTTTTGGGATACATGGTGACTAAAAGGGGGATCGAAGTAAGCCCGGAACAGATCAAAGCTATCCTGGATATCAAGTCACCTTTGAACATGAAAGATGTACAAAGATTAACAGGGCGAGTAGCAGCATTAAACAGGTTTATATCAAGATCCTCGGAAAAATGCAAGGAATTCTACGATATCCTGAAGAAGAAGAATAAGAAATTCGAATGGGAAGAGAAGCATGAAGCAGCCTTGCAGGAACTAAAGCAGTATCTTTCAACTGCACCACTGTTGATGAAGCCCGAGGATGGCGAACCATTATCCCTATATCTTGCAGTATCAGGGAACGCAGTAAGTGCTGTCTTGGTAAAGGATCACGAAGGTCAGCAGTATCCTGTTTATTATGTTAGCAAAAGTTTATTAGATGCTGAAACTAGATATTCTCATTTAGAAAAATTAATATTGGCTCTAGTTATGGCATCAACGAAGCTTAGACATTACTTTGAGACACATAGGATTCATGTTAAAACTAATTATCCTGTTAAAAATGTGCTTAGGAAACCTGATATGTCAGGCAAAATGGCTAAGTGGTCAGTAAAATTAAGTGCATTCGATCTAGTATATGAACCTAGAAATGCCATAAAGTCTCAGGCTCTAGCTGACTTTGTGGCTGATTTCAGTAGTGATATTCAAAGTGAAGTAGACCTAGAAGTACAACAACTAGGAGAAACCTCAGAATCCTGGACATTATATACTGATGGTGCATCTAATGTTAGAGGTGTAGGATTGGGTATACTACTAAAATCGCCACAGGGGGGCATATTACCCCAGGCTATTAGGTGTGAATTTCCTGCCACTAATAATGAAGCAGAATATGAAGCTTTGATAGCAGGATTAGAATTGGCCAGGAGTATGAATATTAAAAGCTTACAAGTATTTGTTGATTCCTTGTTAATTACTAATCATTTTAATGGATCCTATGCAGTTAAAGGTGAGAAGTTAATCGAATATCTCGAAATTCTAAAAAAATTAGCAATATATTTCGATGTTTTTACACTTGAACAGGTACCGAAGGAGGATAATGTTGAAGCAGATGCTTTAGCAAATTTAGGATCATCAGTCAGGATACCGTAAGGAACCCAAATACCAATACTTCACATCCTATATCCCGCAGTGGATCTTTTCAAATCTCAGGATAAGGAAGTAACAAGTATTCAGGATCCTAGTCAAGATCCTGATGAGGATCCTAAGTCATGGACGGTTCCAATTGTGAGATATCTCAAAGAAGGACATATTCCAAAGAATGAGAATCCTAAGGATTTTAGGATGAAGGTATCCTGGTTTACTATTATAAACAATATTCTATATAAGAAATCCCTTGCAGGACCGTACTTGAGGTGCTTGGAGGATCCCGAAACTAAAGAAGTGCTTCAGGATATACACGAAGGGGATTGTGGTAACCATACTAGGGGGAGATCGTTATTCTCAAAGGTATTAAGAACAGGATATTATTGGCCGATGACGAGGAAAGATGCAGTAGAATATGCTCGAAGATCTGATACATGTCAAAGGCATAGTAATATACTGCATCAACTTGCTGAACCACTATATCCTAATGCTTCCCCTTGGCCATTCATGAAGTGGGGAATGGATATAGTAGGAAAATTGCCAAAGGCTCCAGGAGGAAAAGTCTTTATGCTAGAAATGACTGATTATTTCTCTAAATGGGTTGAAGCTGAAGCATTTGTTCAAGTTAGAGACCAAGAAGTAGTATCATTCATAAAAAGGAATATCCTGACTAGGTTTGGGGTACCAGCTGAGATAATTTGTGACAATGGCTCTCAGTTTATCAGCAAGAGGACAACCGATTTTTTTAAGAATTGGGGAATTAAGATAATTACATCTACACCGGTATATCCTCAAGCAAATGGACAAGCAGAATCCTCGAACAAGATAATTGTCAACAATTTGAAGAAAAGACTTGGAGCTAAGAAAGGAAGATGGGCATAAGAATTACCCTTTATTTTGTGGGCTGATAGAACGACGGTGAAGAGTGCAACTGGCCAAACTCCATTTTCCTTAGTATTGGGAGCAGAAGCCGTGATCCCGACAGAAATGGTGATACCTACAGCAAGATCCAATCTCAAGGATCCTGAGAAGAATCCTGAAGCCCTGTGCCAAGAATTGGACACTGTGGATGAAACAAGAGACGTGGCAAAGCTAAGTATGACAGCATATCAACAGATGATATCCAGAGCATATAACAAGAATATAAGGACTAGAAGGTTTCAAGTTGGAGATTGGGTGTTAAAAAAACTTTTCATAATACTACTAATCCTGCCGATGGAAAATTAGCTCCAAAGTTGGAAGGACCATATGAGGTTGAATCAGAATCTGGGAAAGGAGCATACCGACTCAAGAATATGGAAAGGGATATGCTACCAAGATCCTGGAATGCTATACACCTAAAGCTCTATTTCAAGTGAGTTTAGAGTTTAATTTCTAACTCAGGATGGTATGAATTCTATCTCTTTTAATATTTTTGAATTTATTTATTCTGAACCCAATACTGACTTAAGCATTGGAGGGGTGTTAGCCAGGCTAACACCCACCTTAGTTAACGGTTGTCTTGCAGAATATGCTTCGGGATATAGCTCCAGGATATACACTCAGGATAAATCAAAAGATTAGAGGATTGGCCCCCTCTCTCACGTTTAAGGGATCCTGATCCCTTCACAGGTTTAAAGGTATTCACCTTTCTCTCGAATTGGGTTTAGACACCCTGCTTGGAGCGCAAGCTATCCATGGATAGTTCAAGATAGCGGGACCAGTCCATGTAAAAGTGGCTGACAATTTTGTTATTGTTGGCTATATCCTGGATCCTAAAGGTATATGAGGATTGATCACCCTCTCTCGCGAAAGGATATTTTCATACTCTCTAAGGTTTAAAGGTTTTTCACCTATCTAAGTCTTGGAGTTTATACACTCCCGCCTGTAGCGCACGAAAATTTGGGATTTTCCCCAGGATACTTAAGGGTTTATCCCAAGAATACCTATGGGTTTATCCCCAGAATTTTAAGGATTTATCTCCAAGATACTTTAGGGTTTATCCCCTGTAATACGAAAAGTTATACAAACTGTTGCAATGTGACAACCGGTAGTTTACGCCCTTAATTACGTGATTAACAGGCGATTTACGCGACAATAAAAAGTGTTTATGGCGCAAATTAACTTAATTAGGGCCTCAGTAAGCTAAGGAATGCCTATGTGGTTCTACAGTACGCATATGACGATCTGTGGGAAATCTGTGGAATATTAAGCGACTACAAATTTAAAACCGAACAAAATACTGACAACGCCGACAAATATTAGTTTTTTACGGTATGTTTAGTTCATAATTAAATTTTAACTACCGTAGCCGAAACCGGATCGAAAAACGGTCTAAAACGACGAAAATCACGCGACTTTACGTTACCGACAAGCGGACACTCCAATAACGACGAATACCGACACTATTATATATATATATATATTTAAATAAAAAAATTATGTTTTACAATGTTACAGAAAGATCGGGTTTTGATAACGGGTCTCGTAGGAGCTGACGGGCCATTTTGGGCCCAAGCCCAAAGCCCACTAATAAAAAAAAACTTGTATATATTTGTGTTATATACACCTAGACCCTCATTTTTATTTTAAACAGATCAAGTAACCACACAAACATTCTCTACAAATCAAATACACATACCTATAACCTGCCTATCTCTTCTCTTGATTTCATAAACAAACAAAACCTCATCTTCTCAAAATCCTCTCTAATATACACACACACAAAAGCCGATCAGAACCTTACCTTCTCAAATTGAAGCATACCCACCTACAACAAACCACAACCGCAACATACTCATCTCTCATCTCCTTCTCCGGCGACCGAAGGAGTTCCGGTGACGGCTATAACTCCGATAAACACCCCCTTCCTCCGATCTTCCTGATTTACGACAACACACACCGCCGTCAACAGCAACCCCCTCTCTAATTTCTGATTAGTGGCTGCCATCACCAGAGGGTGGTGGCGTGCGGTGGCGCTACACAGAGAAAGACGAGAGAGAGAGAGATCGAGAGACGAAGAGAGAGAGGGAAGGAGAAAATCTCCAGTGGTCGGAGACTCGGACCAGCGGTCGGAGACTCAAACCGGCAGTCGATGTTAAAGTTCGGCGGTCCTTGTCTTTATCCGACGAGTTTCCGGTAAGAGCCTTGGTTTTATTCTCCGTTTCTGTTCCAGGAAGATGATGATGCTGAATCTCCGACGAAGAGGATGTCGGAAGATGGTGGTGACGGGGCTCTCGCCGGTGACGGCGACTGACAACATCAGTGGCCGCACAGGTGGTGAGTGTTTACAGTGGATCACGGTGGTTCGAGTGTTTTCACCGGTCAGTTGGGTTCGAGCGTTCTGGTGCGGTGTTCGGGTCGCTCGGGTTGCGGGTTAGCAGGTTCAAGTTGTGGTTCAGACTCGGGTGTCACACCCCAACCGATGGCGGAGATTGTCCAGAAGTTTCCATAACAACTATCATTACCATTCAATTTAAGTTAACATGTCCCATACCATGTCTTAAATAGCAAACAAGTTATTACAGACAAAAACTAAACAAATATTCTGTTCCGACAACTCAGATTTAAACATAACAATTTATTCGTTGGTTTCTAGGACTCCAGTTCCTAGCTTCAATTTCATCACAGCCCGAGAAGCATATAAACAACCTAGGCACCTACCACATACGTTAAAGTAAAGTCAATACATAAAATGTAAAGGTGAGCATACAAGTTTGATAGTAGCATAATAGAGTTCGAATTCGTTTACGCATAACCAGCACGTACACATAGTGAAATGAAGCACGTTAGTTATCGACATAGATCCATCGATACCAATGACTGCGGGTTGACTGCCAGAGGCAGTTCGCAATACATGATTACCACCGTAATCCATGCAAGTAAAAGATCCTTAACAACCCCCGTGTGAACGGGTGCTGAGTCCAAACTATAGTACTATCGTTGCTAAGGCAGGTAGACAGCATTCCATGTGTAAACATAACAAACAAGCATTCATAAGCCACGTATAACATGCATTAATGGTTTAGCGTTAAAAATAGCTTGAGTAGTGTGATAGTTGTAGTTTGAATATTCGTAACGTATGTAACACCCAAAAGTGCTAAAGCAAAAAGGGTTCGAGTATACTCACAGCGATTATGGATTGAAGGGAGCGCTTTTCAGCGAGTACGGTTAGCCTGAATAGATTCGATAACGTAATGATAAGTTGCGCGTAAAACGGTACAAGGTGAGAGTGGGTAGGATAACTGATCGTGCGGATCAACTATCCGTGAGAGGAAGTTATCCGTGCGAGTGAACTATCCGTGCGGATGGTGACCCATCCGGATAAACTATCCGTGCGAGTGAGCTGTCCGTGCGGATGGTAATCCGTGCGGGTTAGTCGCTCGTGCGGATTGCTTATCCGTACGGACAAGTTGTTCGTGCGGATAAATGTTCGAGTGGATTGTTTCTTCCTAAGGATGTGTTTGTGTATGATGGCTTGTGCTTTGAAGTTTTCGTTGTAGCATTTAGAAAACATTTAAGTATCTCTACCTTTCAAGCCGGTCGCGCGGAAGACAATCCGTCCGGATAGTCTGTCCGTGCGGACAACTGGTCCGTGCGGATGAACTTGGTTTGAATGTATTCAAGGTCTTAGTATCTCGTGATCTGAAGAGTAATCCATTCAGAGGTCGTTTGTCCGGATTGCTCATTCGTCGATACTCAAACCTCGTTTTGAATGTGGGTCCCAATGTGTAGTTCGTCCGGGTGACAACCGTCAGGATCGTCGGTCCGTGCGGACAACTGGGCCGTGCGGACAGTCTCTCGTCTGGTCGTTCCGTTCGTCTACTCTTGGTTTCTGTTGTCGTTTATCGAGACGTTCTGATTACGTGGCAACCACTTGGAATCGTATTCTTACTCGCATGACTAAGCCGGCCAGGAACCACCCTAACTCGACTTGTCGGCGGCTCAGAACGGTCGTTCCGGTTCATCTCGCAATCAGGTGTCCCGCGGGTAGGATTCCAGATCTAGGACTAGTGCATCACTATTATCGAGTAGAGACTAGAACCGATCAGATTTGTACCGATCTTAAGGGTAAAAGAAGGAGAGAACTAAGGTTTATTTCTTTCAACTCTTTTATCCTTAGAAAAGTTTAGATTTAGGTGAAGTTGTTGTAAAATCTTGTGGAAACCGTTCAGATCTGAGTCATTCTTGGTGGAATGAGGTCAAGCTTGAAGTTCATAAGAACTTCATGGTGACGTCACCCGAGAATACCTCAAATCTTGATGGTTTTACGGTTGAAAGTTGAGATTTGAAAGATGGAAAGGTGTAGAATTGTGTAGTGATCAAGAATGTACAAGAATTAGAGCAAGATCTTACCTGGATTGAGAGAAATCTGAGAAAAGGTGAAGAATGCGTGCGGTTCGGACGTCACTTGCCAAAAGTGGAAAGGTTGGAGAGTGACTCGTGTATTTATAGGATGCTAAAAGGGGAAAGGGGTAATTCGTGCGGATAGCACGTACCCGGATAGGTTATCCGTCCGGATTGGTCATCCGTCCGGATTGGCAATCCGTGCGGATTGACCATCCGTTCGGATGTCGCCTGATTTGGTCCATTCGGTGCGATGACGCTTCGGCTTCGGTTTTCGAGCGATTTGATAGGGTTTCCTAGTCAAATTACTTTTAGTCCTAACTACTTCGTTTATGACACGGTTCGATTCGGAATTCGGGTTTGGGTTCGATTACCTTCGAGTTAGACTTCGAGTTTCGATTGAGTTCGCTTGATTATCACAACATAACATAAAATAAACACGCACAGGTAACACGTAAGGCACACACACACGTATAAACAACAAGTAAAATACACAGTTCGAGTTACGGTTCGATGTCGATTTGATTAGCATAGCTTGATTCTCGGTTGATTAACTTTATCGCATTGTTACTGCCTATGATTCACAGTCGTAGGTCGATTGAAATACGATTTACACGAGTCGATTATTGCAATGTACGACACTTACTCCACATAATATAATTAAAATAAAAACATTTCTACGAGTCGAGTCGCGCGAAATCGGTCGTTGACTTTGACCTTGACTTTGTCTTTCTCTCGTGAAAACACGGGGTGTTACATCGGGTTTCATATGGCCCTGGTTTTTGGTTCGAGTCGACTCGATTAAACCGAGTTCACTCAATTCGGGCCCGGGTCAAACAGTCAATAGCGGGTCAAGTGGTCAATGGCTCGGTCAACGCGGTCAGGTTTGGTTTTGGTTTTGGTGCGAGTCGACTTGGTCGACTCGGTCAGACTGAGTAAACTCAGTCAACTCAGCGAGTCAACTCAGGCGGTCAACTCAGTTAGCGTTTCGACATGAGAATTTGGTAAAAATAATCGGCGCGATTATTTCGTTATTTTTATAGTTTGTGTCACGTGAAAAACGAGCTCGAACCGATCGATTACAAGTCTAGTTACGTATTAACATATTTGACAAAATCTTATATAAATATTGTTTATATTGTTTGATTACTTGTTGAATTTTGAAAAATAATGACAACTTGTGTTGTCGGGGGCGTCCAAAAACAGAGGAAACTCTACCCGTTTTTCGAGAAAAATCCGTAAAACTAATCGCGTTTTAATTTAAAAATATAGCCGATCAACTACAAACGCCTTTTATAAAAGTAAAAACAAGTGTATAATTTTCGATAACACTTTATAACTTACAAAAAACGACGATGACGCAAACTATTATACAAAATAAATATAGTTATTATATTTATTTCAAACGTTAAACTCGAATCTTTTTTTATAAATAAATATAGTATATATATTTATTTCAAATATCAAACGACACGAATTCGTTTTATAAAAGGAAATATAGTTTTATATTTATTTCAAATATCGTACCACACAAATGCCTTTATAAAAATAAGTATAGTTTTATATTTATTTCAAACTTCAAACAACTCGAGGATCCTTTTATAAAATAAATATAACTTTTTATATTTATTTCAAAACGCCTAAACGGCACATTATATATCATATATATCACATACGAGTTTTGTTACATGTTATTTTCATATAAATGTTTATTACATACACAACGACTTCTCAAGATGACTAACGAGATTCTACCGATATATTTATATATATTTTTATATAAATATTTATATATTTTAAATCTCACGAGAACTAAGTGTTTTTCAAAGACTTAGTAAACTATTACAGACAATAAGCGAACTAAATACAAGTTACTCGTTTCTATTAAGTTATCAACTTACCGTCGGATCGATGTTAACGATTCGGTAGAGCTCGGTGACACGTAGTTTAGTTACCGCTTTTGGTTAGAAACTTATTAGATATTCTGGGTTAGGAATATTGTAGAATGCACGCTAGCGAGTCACTTCTTGGAAACGACATCACGAAGTCGTATTTAGCTAGCTTTGCACAAGGATATCCAGGTGAGTTCATAACCCCCCCTTTTTACGGTTTTACATTTTTATAAATGTTTTCGGGGTGGAAAGACATGCACTTTTTGCAAAGCAAATGAGATTTTCGATAAACATAAATTACGTATTTCTAAACCATTTCACAGACAAGCTTTAACTATCAGAAACGGTTGCGAAATTTTTAATAAACACAAATGGTTTAAGAAAAGCTTATGTTCTATACCGTTTTTTCAAACAAGCGTATTTTTCGAAATGTGCATACATATGTATTCTAGTTTCTAAACTTTGGAAAAATACAAGTACAAAGAGGTACATTAAACTAAGGAATGATACATAGATCACGTGACGAATAGGGTACCATAAGCACCATTAGTCAACATATACATTTAGACCGCAGAACAGAAGGGTTAGATCTAATGGGTTTCAGGCAACCCCACTCATGGCCTAGTTCTACCAATGAGTGCTTTCGTGTCTCAGTCGATCTCGACAAAAATGCCTAGGTTTGGTGGCTTCCTATGTCGTTACATATGTTAGTGGCCTCGCGAACCATTAGCGATCTCGTATTCCTTACATTTATAGGATTTAGTTTCAGATACGTCTTTACAAATTACATACCATGTTTTATACAAATTCAAAGCATAGGGTTATGCATGCATGTTGTTAATGTCAGGGTGGACATTGACGGTTACACAAATTTTACAAATACAAGAGTTTACAAATACATGGTTTTATGAACATAATGCGTTACAAATACAAGGTTTCCATATAACATGCCAAAGAAAATGATTTTTAAATTAGTTTTCTCAACATTATTTCAAAAACCGGTTATTCAAAAAGATTTATTTCAAATCTTTTACAAACAAACTATGAACTCGCTCAACTTTATGTTGATTTTTCGCATGTTTCTTTCTCAAGTTACTTTTCAGAAATTATGGCACGGTTGGAATAGGAGAACCATTGGAGACTAGAATACTTAGTGGGCGTTCGTTTCCTAGAAGTCTTAGCTTATTTGCTTACGCTGTGCAATGAAGATATCGGTCTAGTCATGCCAGCTCTGATTTTTTGGGGTGTGACATGCAATTGATGTCCGGAAAATTCCTAAGTATTCAAAAATATTATACACAGGGGATATTCCTACCATGGCATAGTGAAAAGCTCAGAGGATCAAGCTTGGGCCTAGTTCACAAGGCATCCCAGACTGGGGACATCTTCGGTGGAAAGGTTGTAAGGGGATTAAAGTTTAAGAATAGGGTTGTACTCTATTCCTGGTATGATCTTTCCTTTTTCCTTTTAACCTTATCTAAATTGTCTAAATTTTTGAAAGTGCGTTTAACAAAAGATTGAATATAATGAGTATCCTGATCAGGATATATTCTCAAGATATATTTCGGCTGGAATGTTTGAGATATGACACTTAGATTGAAAATTGAAACTATGTTCAAATCAAACAACAAGCTTTGCAAAATAAAAGTGAACTATCCTTTTTCTTCGAAAACTCTATCTAAATTGTTTGAGTTGTAAAAACCCTATTTGACAAAAGTTTTAATAGGATATTTGCAAGTATCCCGATCAAGATATTTTCATGATATTTGGTTAGGACATTTGAAATATTACACTAAGATTGGAACATTGAAATCGTATTCAAACTAACAAGAATTGAAAAAGGACAACGATAGATAAGGTCGTAGAAAGTTATATTATTAACATAGCAAAATTTTATGCTTTTGGTTTCCTCTCAAATTGAGATCTATCTACCAGAAGCACAATTAGTTTTCGACCATATTTACTTAACAGTTGAAGGTTTCATCTCAAACCGAGACCCATCCACCTCCAACTGTTATATTGTTCAAAAAGCATGTAGGAAATGTAAATTGTTCGAGTACAGGAAAAGTAAATTGTTTTGGGATCACAGACCAACATTCAAATTTAAAAAGTGGGCTCCGGCCTAGGCATCAATGTCCATCATCGCCCACTTGAATGCCCTCACACAGCGGCATCATCACCAGCCTTCTCCGTCTTCTCAGCTTCAGCATCCTAAGCAGAATCCTCACCAGCATCCATCCAACATCCTCATTCTCTCTAGCCTTGTCCGCCACCTCTGTTGACTTGGAAGTTTCACCAGCCCCAGCTTTAGCAGGATATGGCACAGGTTTGCCTCCAAGCTCCTTCAGCTTTGCCACACAGGAATCAACTGGCCAGAATGGGCATTCAAGACCTGTCTCCTTGGCCTCATAAGCCATCTTGATGCGAGCTTGTAGCAGGGAGACAAAAGTTGAATTTTTGATTCCTTCTCAGAAGGATACCATGGCCTGTTCGTGCTCAACTTGGACGGCTACCAGCTTTACTTCGGCGTCCTGAGTAACCTTATTCAGTTTATCCTCGTAGTGCCGGGATTTGGCTTCAGCAATAGAGCCCTGATCAGCAAAAGTAGTCTCAAGCTGCTTGATTCTGGCTTCTTGAAACTTGGCTGTACTACAGGCATCGGTGTAAAGGTGGAGCAGATGCTGGAGACCCTGCAAGTCAAAATTCAGGTATAAATCAAAACTTGATAACCAGGATATTCTGTCAAGATATATATACGCAGGATATGGTACCAGGATATTACCTTGTTAAGAAAGGATGTCATCGACTCTAAGGAGTCAGTAAAGCTGAGTTCTTCATAAGAGAACCCTTCAGATCCTGGAGTGCTGACCTCGGAACCTTTCTTCTTCTTGGCGATAGAGGCACGATTTCTTAGGTTGGGCTTAGGAACCGGAATAGGCTTGGAACTGGTGGTGGCAGGAGTTTCCTTCTTGACGTTGACAAGAGTGGAATAGCTGTCCAGCTCCTCGAGCTCAAAGGTCTCTGGAACCTTGACTGATGCTGCATACCAGGGAGAATCTAAACCTCTGCTCATATTTTATTTAATTAAATATATATGTGTGTGGAAAATTCTGATCCTTACCAGACATTTCGGATGATAAGTACTGGCTTGAACTTGGAAGAGGCGATGAAAAAGATCTATCACTATCAGGCAATCGATAAATTCTCTTGATTCTTTCTTGGGATTTTTCAGTAGGCGGGGCCAATTCCTTGAAGTTTGCTGCATAAAAGCATGAGAGTATCAGTTTAGGATATAGTTTCAGGATATATTTGGGGATAATCCTAAAACCCTAAATCCTACCCGAAGTCAACCACTCTACTGGCAGGTCAAAACCCTTAGCAATGGAATCCCTCTTTACGAAAAAGAACTTTCTTTTCCGTTGATCTTCATTCTTAGTGGCCTTGAGGATCAGGGGGTTCTTAGAAGTAGAGAAGAGGAGAAAACGGCTATTACCATGGGACCATAGACGATATGCTATAGGGAGATCTTCGACGCAAAGATCAGGGACATGACGAGATTTAATTTGGTCTAAGACCATTAAAACTCGCCAAACCATTGGCATGGTTTGGGCATAACTGAGCCCGGTGAGTTCGAAAAAACGGGAAATGAAGGCTGGAAAAGGATACCGGAGTCCCAAGGAGAAAGGATAGGCTAAGAAGCACACCCATTCGCTTGATACCGCGTCTCATCGGACTTCCTGGTCGAAGGGACGAATGGTTACCCCGGCAGGAAAGGCGCCAGAATATTTTAAGGCGGCAATGACGACGTTATTGAAAGGGAAAATCTCTTTTTCGGGTTCTCGAAGAAGATTTTGACTTTCGAGGCTGGGGGTTGATTCGTTTATGTGTGATCTTGTTCGTGAAGCCATGGAGAATTTCAATTGAAAAATGGAAGAAAACAAAAGAAAATAGAGAGGAAAGAAGAAGGAATTACCTGGAATGAGCCTGGAATTGAATAATTATGGCTTTAAAGGCTTGAATAAATATAAGCTAAACATAGGGGGTGATGAGTAAGTAAAGCGTTGGGAGTTGCAGCTTGTCATTTCAATTGTCACTTCATCATAATGTCCTCGATTCATGAGATAAAGTTTTAAAACATATCCGTTGGAATTGGTATGAAAACATATATATTTTGGGAACAATTGTTATGGGTGATTTTCCGCTTATATATCCTGAATAATATTCTGACTATGTTCCTTTTGTTGTGATCAGGATACCGGATCAGGATATTGGTAACATCCTGATGCAGTATCCTGGTAGTGACTAATTAATTCACGTGCATATTAATGAAACACGTTTATAATGTTCAAGTGGACTTCTTCTCCCAAAGACTCGGGCCAATCTGTTGGAATAGGAACATTAAAGCCGGAAGACGTGGACTACAACGTTCACATAGGGAATATTCGTTTTATCCCGAATTTGTAGGCTAGTTAGTTAGCTTTACTTTACTATAAATAGGATTGATCGGATCAGATAAGGACACACACAATCTCTCGTACACTCTAGCTCTCTAGCTGCAATCACTCACAATACACTTACACTTGTATTCAAATCACATTGTAACACCTAGTTGATCCGCATCATATCCTGCACTGTATCCTGATATTTGAAGTAATAAGAAGAACAAGGCAGCTGCGATTGTCAGCTCTCGAGGTTTTGTGCCGGCGATCTAGATTGATCAAGGGCTTTCCTCGTACATCATGTGTCACCCTTTACCTTTTTTGCTCATTGTCTGATTGTTGATACAACTCGATATCCTGAGCCGTATCCTGAAAACTGTTTTTGTTAACAACTTAACCTGCATATTTTTCATAAACATCTCTAGCACACTACCTCACTTAACTAATTTGATCACTTAATTGCTTCGGTAATTTTTGACCAAAACAGAAACTATGTGGGTAATGTTGACTTGGCTGAGAATACTGCTGAATTTAAAAGAAGTGCAACACTAGTTAAAAGGAAGATCAAAGATCAAAGAAAAAACTAGAAGTTAAAATTGCCCAAGGTCAAAAAGCTTAAGTTAAATCTCAAACAACTGGACAAGGCAAAACTACTGGCACACCAACTCCATCAATTAAAACAAGGTCTGCAATTCCTAAGGCACGGTTTGGTATAAAACCAGTTGTTGTCACAACTCCTGGTCCAAAGACAAGTAGGAGTTGCAGTTACTGAGAAACCAACATTTCTAGAAAAGTCTATTGCATCATCCTTAAAGAAAATGAAGTCGATCTTGCAAGATGATCTAGAAGGTACACCATCACCTGCTCCAACCACAACTGCCACAGCAACAACAATCCCAACAATTCTCAACTCAGCTGAAGAACCACCTCCTTTTCCAAACTTCATTGCATCACTTCAAAAGCTGCCATTTCTAAAGCTAGATAACAAATTGAATTGTGAATGTAAAGAAGATGGAAAAGGAAGCGATAAAAGAGTTTACTTAAAATCAGAATAAAATGACCTATAGAAAGGCACAATTTATCATGGATAGAAGGATGAGGGAAGTACAAGCTTATGAGCAACACATGTTTCAAGAATATCAGAAACTTTCCCAAATCCCACTATTCAAGAATCCCCAAGTTGCAAGCATTTCAAAACAAAAGATCATAGAATGGATAAAGAATGTACCTTATCTATTGAAGAATTCCTATGTTTTTCCAAACTGGGATGCCCAAAACCTACTAGTAGAGGTTGCAAGGGTGATGAAAATGTTGGGTGACCCAAGCATCAAGGCCACTCCTCCAAATTAGGCCACTCCTCCAAATTAGGCCACTCCTCCAAATTGGAAGCTTGGTAGTAAAAGAAATCCAACTATAGAAAAGGCTACAAGGACCTTTAAGATAGGCAAGAACTCATTCATGCTGATTGGGAGACAAAGAATTCAATTATAAAATGGAATGAATCAACATTATTAAAGGAATACATGGATTATCTCAGTGCTAGAAAGAGAAATCCTAAAAAATTTCCACCACATTCGAATTGGGATAACACAGAAATCAACCTTGCTTAGAAGAAGAAGGAGACAACAGTTGTTCCGTTTAAGCCCAATGAAATCTTCTACTACAATCCAAAGTTCATGGAAAATTACATGAACAATATCAAAGAAAAACATGGCTATGCCAGATGAATTGTAGATTTACAGGAAGAAGAGAAGATGATCCTTGTTAACGCTATGCCTGAAACTACTCATGTATTCAGAACAACTCAAGACATAGCTGTAGACACTTATACAGTTGCAGGATGAATCTCCAAAGAAAGATCCACAAGATCTACTACTTTAATCAATGGCACATCAAGGGGTAGCAATGCCTTTAAGGCCAGATTTACCTCCACCCACTGAAGTCCTAGAATTCCACAAATCCTACCTAACCCATGGATTATGAGGTGGAAAGAAAGGAAAGACTCAAATGAAGTAGAGATATTTAGAGATAATGGCTCTAGAAACCAGGTTGATGGGTATGATGTCCCTAGTTTTAGCTTAGATGACATCAAGGTCATTGCTGATCTAGAATTAGAAAAAAAGATGAAGATGATGATCAAGCTCTAACTATGGAACTTGGCATCAAAGGAATGGTCAGGGAAAGACTGTTTGGCATCAGCAAATAAGAAAATAAAAGACATGCTTAATAAGAGAGATTTTGGCATCATCAAATCTAGGGGAGATTATTAGGTTATGTAAGATCTTCTGATGGTGAAAGCCAAAACCTAAGGGAACCATCTTCCCTGCTTGATGGAATAAGTTGAGGTACAATCCAAGTCCAGAAGTTGCCCCCCTGAAAGCTTTCCAAACAACCACATAAACTACTTGTACTGAACTTCTGTATTGAAGAAACAAGAAGACAAGTACAAAAGTGTTGGGTCAACTAAAGTAAAAAGTCGAGTCAACATATCAAGACTAAAGACCAAAAGACCAAGTCAACAAGTCCAACAAGACCAGATGTACTAGATTCCAAAAGTGTTGGAATCCTTTTAGCAGTTTTGGAATCCCAGTTGTTCTCTTTGTATTTACTGTAGTTTCATGTAACAATGTTTAAACGTTAACTGTCCAACAATTTTGCACAACTTCTAGAAGTTACATAATTTAATAGGTTGTATAGGGTCGCTTTCATGGTGATGTCACATGCAGTTCTCTCTTCTATAAATAGTTCACACTGTAACTTGTATTTGGAACTCTAAGAGCTGAGAAAGCAGAAGAACTTAGAGAGAGAGAGAGAGATAGAGAGAGAGAGAGAGAGTTCACCTGGTGAGGAGGGTACTTGTGTACTATTGACTGTATTGAAGCAAATAATTAATGTAGGAAATCTTTTTTGCAATCATTCCCAAATCCAGTTGTGTTAAGGATGATGTGTTTATTATAATTGTTCTATTAAATTCTTATATTGAATTGAAGTGTTCTATCAAAAAACACACACAAACACAAACTCTAAGATCCAACATCGTCAAACCATTTGACGTTATTGTATGAAATTGTGGAAACAAGAAAAAAACGATTTAATTGCATTTTTTGAAAAATTACGAATTGATGTGAGCTAACTACCGATGTTTGGTCGGTTCCACACGATTTAGCAAAAGTGTACATTTGCGTCACCCCTCATTTGTGTGTTCCCACTACATGGCAAATGATAAAATGTACAATACCCCGCTCATTGTGTTCGACTTGTTACCATATCCACACATCGGTGAAAATTTATTTCATGTTTTAACTTATCTGATGTCAACTTTTAAATTTGATAACCAAATATTTTCAATTTTGTTCGATAAAGCCTCAAACAACATTAATTTAATGGTGAAAGACGACCTCGTGTGTCCATTGGTTGAACAATTCAAATGTGCTTTTCGACTAATGCTGCATGATGTTTTAAAAAAAATAAGAAACAAAACACAAAATATCAAATATTGTTTCGTGATACGAAATTTACTTATTTAGGTCGTAATTGGGATGTACCTACTAGGTGGAATTTAACCTTTACAATGTTTCAAAGTGCTTTATACTAAAAATCATTACACTCTGTCCCCAGCCATCAGTCAAACATTTGTTTGACTGTCAAAAAGCCCAGTAAATGACTACTATACCCCTCTCATCTAATTCTTATCTAATAATAATAATAAAACATTAAAAAAATATAATTAATAATTAATCATGTTGAAAATAAATTATCTTTAGGGTAAATTACACTTTTTGTCCTTTATATGTTTATTAAATTGCAATTGATAGCCTTTAACTTCAATAATTATAGTAACAATCCTTTATTTGGAAAACTCATTACATCTTTCATCCTGTACCACTATAGGTTAAATTGTTTTGTTAAGTCTATTCACTTAAGGGTAATTTTGTAATTACATATATTTAGAAAAAGAAAAACTCAATGAAATATATTTTATATTTATAAATCAACCACTCACACACTCTCAACTCTCTCTTTCTAAACCCCTACAACCTAATCTCCTCACCACCACCACTCCTGCTGCCGACCACCACCTCTCCTGCCACTTGCAGATCTAAAAAGTCGACATGAATGTTTACCACAATTGATGAATCAAAACCACAAGAGCAAGAAACAACAAACCACATGCAGCTAAACAGGCTCTCTCGGGGCGCAACCCAGTCAAGGCAAGACTGTCGCGGGCCGTGACCTGTTGACACCAGGCGACATCCTGGTCTGCCACGTGTCCCCCTACGTGTGAAGTCTAGCCGTTGATTCACCCAGGCTAGGGCCTACCCTAGCATCCTCGCGGGCCGCGAGAGAACAAAGATGGCCTATATAAGGGGTGCTCGACCTCAGTTTGTAACACCCCAATTTTCATATGTCGTAGTATAATAAATTAATAGTGATGATTTAATGATAAAGAATGGCAAATATAGATTTTTACCATTTTGAAAGTTTTATAAATAATGGTAAGTTAAAAAAACCCCTTTTATGTGAATGAAGTTAACTAAAGAAAAGGAACCAAGTTAGTATGAAAAATCACTAATATGAACATACCATAAAAACTAGGGGCTAAATGTGTAAATGTAAAATGAAATTAGATAAAAAAAAGGGAAGCCAGCATTGTTCTGGCAGTGTGTTCGATCGAGAGAGAGGGAGGAGCCAAGGAGAGTCAAAACCCTAACATCATAAATCTCTCAAATTGAAAGGGAAAATTGAAGGTTAATCAATGCATGTGTTAGGAATGTTCATCCTCTAAGTGAATTTAACGTCAAGTAAGTCTAATTTCATGATTTGGTGATGTTTGATTAATTGAGTTATGTGAAATTTGTGATGTTTTATGGAATCAAACATGAATGCAAGATGATATGAACTTGTAGGAGTTGAAATCATGCTTTAATCTCCTCTGTGATGATGGATTAGGGTAAAACCCATTTATATGTTAAAAGATGGTAATGGATTTATGAAGTTCTACATGCTAAGTAGATTGATGTTGGTGAAATTGTTAGGAGTAATTGATTTAGAACTATGTGTTCATGATTAGAATGGTAAATTACAAAATTAGGGATGTTTATGTTAATCAATGAGTGAACTATGGAAATTGTGCTTAAGATGCTTGTACATTATGCTAAACTAGTGATACGCACACAATGTGTTCGATGAAATGCCTATGTGGGTTTAGTTATGGTTTTTACATGAATACTTGATAAGTCGATGTAACTCCTTTATGATAATGACGTATGTGATTAGTAGACACCATAATGTACAATAAGGATTGTGAAAGTAATGAAAGCTAAGTGTGTAAAGTTATGATGTATAGGAGCAAAGAAAGAAGAAGGAACGAGTCAATCGAAGACATTAGGAACGCAAGATCACGGTAAGTTCATATGAACTTTATTTACTCTATATGTAGACTTATAAATGATAATATTTGGTACTATGGAAGTAGTGTAAATTCTCATTATGGGTCATGCTTGATTAAACGCAAAGAGTTTATTTGAGAAATGTTCAAAGGATGATGTTGTAGTGAATAGGAAACGACCCGTTTAAATGGGTTGGAATGATGAGTAGAATGGTTGTTGGAATGTTTAGAAATTGACTTGTACATAACGGGTCAAATGATGCAAGTATGTCGAAATGTATAGTATGTAACGATTCATTGCTAATGGGTCGGAAAGTGGTATGAAGGATGTTTCCGAATGGTAGTAAGAATGTTAATAAGGTAACATGCCATGTTAATGGGTCGAATAATGATAGGTAATTAAAGGATTCGAATTGTTTATGTATTATGAACTAACAAACGTTTTCGTTGTTATGAATGATAGGTAAATCCCATGCTTGATTGCGGCGTGCTCGGACCGAACACACACGATGTCGACTTTTATGCGCCTCCGGTTCAAGTTGCTTATTTTGAATGGGTTAAAACATCATTTTGTGTAGTAAATGAAAACTAGTAACTAGGATGATTGTAGTAGTTTGATGTTTAAACTTTATTTTTGAAAAGTTTGGATTTAAATGTTTTGGTGAAATGTGTAAGGTTTAAAATTTAGCATCCTTTGAAAGTGTCGTGAAATGTATTTTGAATGATTTTGTTAAAAAGCAGGAAACCACCTTCTTTACGATTGTGTCATGTCAAATTTTTTTTTAAAATTGCAAGAAGTTTATGTTATTTATTGATTATCAAAAAGTGGGCGTTTGACAGTTGAATTCGTTCATAATTTTATTTCTCTCTCAAAAGCTATAGTGTTATTACTCTTGGGTATTATACCCCTAAAAAGCGAAGCTCTACCTCGTTGTAAGTATTATAACCCCCGGTTACGTATTAGTTACTCTACCCGATTGATCTAGAGCTCCATAACGCATGTTAAGGCTCTGCCTGACTCAGTCGTTGGAGTTCTGTCTCGGGAGTATAGCTAATGTAAATTGGGTTATCTTACTAACACGTGTGCATTGTTTAATTTTAATAGATTATAATCAGGAAGTCACCAGAAAGCAGTAGTATTATCTAAAATAGCAATGTGAGTTATTCCCCTTTTTGTAAACTGTTTTACAAAACCTCAGTTGTTTTAAAGTATATTTAATAGTGATTGAGTCTGTGTATTCTACAATTACTGTCGGTATGTTGGGGTTTTGTATACATTACTTGTTACTACACTATGAGTAGTAGCATGACCACATGTCAGGATTGACAGTACTGTGGGTGGTAATTGAATAGATAAAACATCATAATCGTTCTCAATACTGTAAAGATATAAAAGCATGTTTTGATTAAACTAGGATTCACTCGTCGGTATATCTTGCTAATAAAACTTTTTAAAACGCGTTTTAGGTAACAAAATATGGAAGCCAAATAGAAGCCAGTTGGAGAGCACTGAAGTCTTGGAAAGTGGCAATAAAAGTTACCTAAATGAAGAAAGAAGTTTTATTTCAATAAATTAGGGTTTATCCCTATAAACATATTGTAATGGAAACTTGGGTTTTCCCATGTATTTATTATTTATAAAAATGTGGTGTTTTAATTCTGATAAACTATTTCCTAACTACGGTCCTGATGTAAATTGCCGCTGCCAAAGTAATAAACACCGATACCACTGATACTGTCCTCGCGGCCACCCGCTCTCGGGGTAGGGGTCGGGGTTGCGACAGAGAGTGGTATCAGAGCTACAGCCACTGGTTTAAGCCACAAAAGTGTTCTGCTGACACCAAAATTTTAATAATTATGTTTGGAAATAATCTATATGACTATGTGCATTATTGTTTTGCGTTATTTGACAATCTGTTAGTTTACAGTATGAGTGAGCAAGGTACGTCTGACGCCTATCGTCACCTAGCTAGTTCTCCCAAAAACGAAGGAACTTCATCACAGCCTACTCCTTCGGAGTATTCTGCTGACACAGAAGAAGGAATCTTCATCTTTAAGGCAAAATCCGAGGAACCATTCCCTTCGAAAAAGCGAGGATGGTTTAATAGGGGAGCACACGAGAGGAGAAAGCGAATGAGAAAGTTACAACAGCAAAGAGCGTTAGCAGCAGCCAATAGGGAAATGAACGCCCAGACTCAAGAAATAGTGAATAGGTGGTTGGCAAACTTTCATATACTAGCCACTACTGCAGCAGATCCAAACCTAGACCAGATAATTTGACAAGGAAACCAATTACCAACCCAACCAATGGAAATAGAACTTACCCAAGGAAACCAATTACCCATACCAGCATTTGACCCTAACGAGATACCTAGAATCCCAGCGCCTAATCCTCTAATGTATGATCCATGGGAGGATGACCATAGGGATTACCAGGAACTCTATCCACTTGGAGAACCGATACCAAACCCCATAGCACAATATACCATCCTAAATCCTTTAGATCCATATTGGAATGTCGATCAGTATGTTAAGGAGATGTTAGACAACCCATACCCATATGGAGAACCTACACCTTAGTACCCTGACCGAGTACCCGCACCATTACTACCCATGAGTGAGGAGAATGTGCAGGAACTCCGTACATTTGATGAGGAGTTAGTAGAGGAAGGAGAGAGAGGACAAAACAGATAGGAGAAAAGCTCGTGTGGAAATACGACGAGCGAGAAATGCACTTCTGGAACAACCCCTAGTAATAATATATATATATATATATGCGTGTGTGTGTGTAGTTTAAAACAAAATCAACTAAAATAGATAACCTAATAACACCTATTGATGCATAACTAGTAGTGTGTTTCAATTCCAGTTGTAGATTGTAATATATATATATATATATGAAAAAGAGTAAATGTCGCAATGCTTGACGATTTTGATCAATGT
>JARYGA010053355.1:0-45228 GCA_030545235.1 Helianthus tuberosus
TGCATAAAATGTTTTTACTATGTCAATCGGAGAAGCATAAAACTCCGGAAAAGAAAATAGAATAAAATTTTCTATCTTTAACAACGTTGCAACACAAGTATAATTTTCGGCCGAACTAGGGGCGCTAACCCTAAAAGGAAAAGACGAACTGGTCTCGTTCGTACTTTTCCTTCACTTAAAAATTATCCTAACAAAATCAAGACAAATCGGATCCGTACTTTAAAATGAACGTTCTAGAAAAATAAGAAATGTAAAACACATAACATGGACGCATGAATAAGCAAGTGTTTACATTAAAAAGCTAACCGGACTTGTATAAACCGGAAGTTACAAAGTCATTTACAAAGGATAATTGTTCAAACATCGGTAAAAGCATCATTACATTCATCCCAAATAAGGTGCATGCCCCAAGTTACCGGACATGTCCACCTTCCAAAAAACTAAATTAATTTCAAACTTCCAAGGTGCATACCCCAAGGAGCCGGGCATGTCCACCTTACTCATTCGAAGGAACGTTGTTTGCAAAACGAAGAGCTTTCTTAATTTCAGAAAGAGGCGCGTCGATAAGCTTCGGAAGGTCTTCTATCACCAGAAATTTAAGAGTATCGAAGCAAGTAACCGCCGCTCTCAGCTCCTCCGTAGCATTACGATTCAAAATCGGAACATCTTTATAAGCGGTCTTCTTCTGCAAAGCATGTACGTAACCAGCATGCACGCCGGAGTTGATGCCCACTGCACTCATCGCATTATTAACTCCAGCCACTGCGGCAGTCATCTCCGGACCCTTGTGGATGTTTTTAGCCAAAAGCTGAGCTCCCTCCGAAAGCATCCAAACCTTCGTCGCCTGAAGATCTTCCACTTTGGCTTTCAAGGAAACATTCTCCGCCCCCATTTCTTCCTCACGCCCTTTCATCTCCTCTATACGTTCCTTTAAATCAGCCTCACCTGATTTAAGCGCGTCCCGTTCTGGAAAAAGTGTTAGAAAAACAGAAGAAATAAGAAACAAGTTAAACCAGAAAAAAGACGTACCAGCCATCATGCTCTCATAAGCAAGACGCGCC
Source organism: Helianthus tuberosus (assembly GCA_030545235.1). Taxonomy (NCBI): domain Eukaryota; kingdom Viridiplantae; phylum Streptophyta; class Magnoliopsida; order Asterales; family Asteraceae; genus Helianthus; species Helianthus tuberosus. The sequence goes on from JARYGA010053355.1 coordinate 1,062, forward strand.
TTATTAAGAGAATCCTCCATGTTCGCCAAAACCACCTTATGCTCTTCATCCTTCTGTTTCATTGATTCGGAAAACGCCTTAAACTCCGAAGAAATCTTATCCCTATCTTCCGCGGCAGCAGCAGCAGTCGCTTGGGACGATTGATTCTGGGCAGTCAAGGACTTAACCTTCTCCTGCTGAGTCTGAAGATCCTGGGTTAGTTGAGTGATTTTCTTCTCCGCATCCAAAGTTTTCATAACCCTTCGTTTCAAAGAACGGGTTTCTTTTTCCAAATCCTCCCTACCCGACTCCGCCTCCACCCACCTATGGTACAGCTCCGTCACAAAGATGTTTGATTGGGCTTGGTTAGTCAGAACCGCAGCCCCTAGATCTGGATTCTTCATCCTCCGGCTCCTAGCATGGTCTATCGGAGTATTTATGTTGAAAAGCATAGTCCTGGCAACCAAGGTATCCATCACCGAGTCTTTGTTTCGGATGTCCCAATCAGGAATAAACTTTTCTTCAGCAGTTGCTGGGTCGATATCCATGTCATCCGAAAACAAATCTGCATATCGAAAAAAGGACATCAACTCAGGTCCGAACCACGATGAGGGAAGTGAAGATACTTGATCTTCCTCATCATCTATAAAACAGTCCGGACCTAAGGATGAACCCGAACGCATACCTGAAAAAGTCACCACCTTCGGCTCACTATGAGCTTTACCCTTATCTGTGACCACCGGATTTTCCACTTCCATGCTCTCCACCTCACTATCAGGAACAAAGCCACCTGAATAGACAGGAGTCGGTTTATTACGAGCCAATGCGGCTTCTTCCCTAGAAAACTTACCTCCGGTAAGATGTTCGTCCAGCTCTTCCATCACATTACCTTCGGAATGAGAACCTTTCTTTGCTTTCTTCGACGTTGGCAATGGAAGAGGATCGGTAGCACGAATCTGAACCGGCTCATTCTTCTTCCTCTTATGGGAGCGAGCCTTCAGAACCACGCCGGATAGATCCACACCCGACATAACACCCTTGCTTTTTAAAGACGAAGGTCGATATTGTAAGGCCTCATCCAAATTGTGAAACTCCGGATCACTATCCACATCGTCAAGAACAGACTTCTTACCAGTTCTTGATCCGGACGAGCCCTCAACATCCTTTATAGATAATGGAACGGAAGAAGTAGCCTCAGCAGCAACTTGTTCAAGTACGTCCTGAGGAATAGAAGAAGTTGCTTCTGCAACAGAAGGTTCAGCCATGTTTTGAGCCACCTCCGGACGAATCGGTTGAGCCGAAGGCGCCACCTGCTTCATGAAAGGAACATCTTCTTCGCCTTGTTCCTCAAAGTCAAAAAAAAGCGTCCGTGCTCGGAACCTTCAAGGCATCAAGAAGCGACATTGTGACACCTGCATTTTCAAAACAAAAAGAAAAAGTCAACAAAACAACAAAGTAATGATGCCGAAGGGGATGTAAAGGACCGGAACTTACGATCACGCTTTCGGCGAATAATCGGCCAATCCCTATCCCCTCGGGCCCAGGAAAAACTAACTCGACCTAACCAAAGGTAATGCTCGGGAAGGGGACGAATGGGAGATTTATGATTAATCAGGGCACGAACAAGATTTTCATTATAAACAAAGTCTTCATCAAAAGACATCGTTTGATCCTTAAAACGCCACCTCATATCTTCCGGCAGACAGCGGTCATCTAGCCAGAAAAAGTTGTCTTTCCAGTTTTTTAAGCTAGACCGCTCGCCGGAGGATGGGGAAGGGACATTCTTTCGGTGCGCGAATGTATACCAATCTCCGGCCGAGATGAACTCGTAAAAATATCGGAAAGCATTCAGGTCCGGCTTCTGGTCTAAGGCTCGGCAAGAAATTTCGAAATGGTTAATACGGCTAAGGCCGAAGGGATTAACCTGACAAATATGAACCCTAAAAAATTGCAGAACCCTAATAAAAAAACGAGAGAAAGGAACCCTATAATTCGCGAAATTACAGACGCGAGTATAAAAGGGAAACTTCCCTTGACGGAACGGATATATGGCTTCCCTTTCGGAGGGAAGGACCAGGTACAGATCCAGGGGAATCCTATAATCTCTAATAAACTTATCCAACTGCCGTTGGGTAAGCACGCTCACACTCTCCGAAAGATTCTCCTTTCCAGGAGCCATACCTTTACAAAATAAAAAGGAAAGGGACGCACCTTTTCTTTGAAGAAGAAGAGGAAAATAAAGAGGATAACAGCAGAGATGAAAAAAGAGAAGAAGAAGGGGTAAAAATGAGGTGGTGAAAACCCAATATATAGGAAAAAGTAAGTCGGTTGGGGGCCCATCATGTCAACCGTCACTTCTCACGATTCCCAACGCGGGTTCCGCTACCGTCACCGGTATGTGACTGACGGTCAAGACAATGAAGGTCACCCACGCCATTCAAAGAACGCCACGTCATCACTTCAAGACCACTCTCGCGTCGACACGTCATCCGAGTAAGACAAAAAGCTTGAAGTAATAGTTTGACAAGTCTTTACTAAAGACTTACCAAACTGGGGGACTTGAAGATACATGTCCGAGGCCGGACATGATCCTTAGGACGAACAAGACTCCACTTGGACGGACATCCGAAACATGTCCGTTCCATATCAAGAACCACCGAAGACGAACCTCCATTCAAGTGCGTCTAGACGGATGATGTCATCTCAGTTGACTACTATAAATACCCCATCAAGTACAAAGCCAAGTACGATTTTCTGAACCTTCGTCCTTACTTTCTCTCTCTACCAATACTTATCCTCACGCCGGAGGGTGGTCGCAGAGAGGCCCTCCCATCTCTGCGGCGAGCCTAACGGTTTTCTGTTTTGCAGGACTGTTTTCAAGTTCTCCCACAAGATCCAAACCCTCGTTTACAGGCTCCGGCCTAAACACGATTTTTTGGTTCTTCAATGTTAGAATAAAACATGAACGAATTCTTTCGGTTCGTTTATAGGCCTACACGCAATTGATCTAAAACTAAGAATCTAAAAACTTAGGGTTTACAACAATTATACCGTACCTTCCCAACACTTTAGCTAGGGTTTCAACATAACAATCAATCATCTGCTGTTTAGTAGCTCCTTCTCCACCAGGCTTATCCATCACAATCAACCAATGCTCGTAATCACATCCAGGGAACAACGGCGCCATCTCCGTCGGAGGTCGGTCACTGTAGTTCGAACCGGAGTTAAGCGGCGAGTAGGCACCGCCGGAGCGGTTCACGCGGCACCGGATCAGGTTCAGGCGAACGGCGCCGGTTGCGACCGGTCGGAGAGAGTGGGAGAGTGATGTTGGAGAGCGAGCGGGCCGGGTGAATATGGGTAGAGGTGGAGGTTTGGATATGGAGGATGATGAGGAGAATAGACGCATGGTGGTTAAGAGGTGTGATGATGATGATCGGAAGGTTTGGAGTGATCGGATGATGGTTGTCGCCGTCATGGCTGTGGATGTGAAATGGAGGAGGTGGGAGGGTTTATGGATAGACAAGGTTTCAACTTCCACATTGGGATATCATAAAACAGTAAAGATGCGGTTGAGGAGTCCATCTTCGACATAGGGCTGTTTGGCAACATCTGAATTGTTAAGTCAAGTGTTGAATCAGTAAGAGATCTGAACCAGTAAGAGGTCTGAACCATTAAAAGCCTGTATAATGCTTAACCGTTCAGATGCAAATGTCTTACCAATTCAGATTAACCATTCAGACTTTGTATAAATCTTAACCATTCAGAGGCAAATGTCTGAACCATTCAGACATTTGCTCATAAAACAAACAGTCTGAACCATTAAGTGCTGAACCAGTAAGAGTTCTGAATCATTAAGAGGTAAACAAACAGCCCCATAGTCCCGAGCAGGATGGGTTTACACGTCATAAAAAATAAAATAAAAATAAATAAATAAAGGCCAATATTAGGCTGCAAAATATAAATATGTACAATGATAAAAACGAAATAAGATGTAACAAACAGAAGAAAAAATGATGGCGTTGTGTTGCAACCCGAACGAACGAAATAATGGTGGTGGTGACGCGGTGTTACGCCGTTTCCAAAAAACACTGATATTGTGTATTTGGTTTTTGTAAAATAAAACTAACGAACAAAGGATATAAAAAGAAAATAAATCTATTGGATAAAAGATGTATATTATTTATAGTGTAAAAGGTTAATTTGAAAGTTAAAATAAAAATAAAAATTGTATCACTGTAGCGACTACATTCATTCAAATCAACGAAAAACGGAACTTCTATTCAAATCAATGAAAAACAACCCAATAGCGAGATGCTATGGAGGCCAAATACAAACGCTTACAACTGAAAATAAATAAGGAAAACAAACATATTTCATAAGTTACAATTCGAACACTCTCCATGTTGGGACTAATCTTGTCATAACTCAAAAGTTGGAAGGTGCTAAGTGTTTTAGTTTATTTTGGAAGATTAATTAGTTTGTTTTATTTAGGTTTCCTAATTCTAGTCTAGTTTGTTTTCTTGGGCATCAAGGTTTATTAGATAGGTTTATCTAGTTTGTTTATTTATTTTATTAATAGAGTTTGAGTCGGGTTAGGACTAGAACAAGTTTAGTATAAATAGATGGTTAGGGTCATTGTAATTAGTGTGCTTTTCATTGATAAATTTATAAAAGAGTCGAACAAGTTTGTTCATATTGCGTGTTTGTTTATTCGATCAAGGGCCTAATTTCCAACAATTGGTATCAGAGCTTGGTGCCTGCGGTTTTGAGAGTCGTTTTCCTAGAAGGGGGAGCAACCCCTCACGGGGTTGCAATGGTGGTGAAACCGACATGGTGGTAGTCGTTTTAGTCACGGCTGAAGATGCTTTGGAGTGCGAGGCTGTAAGCATGCCAGAGGCAAAAATTCAGTCGATTTTCAAACGTGTCCTTGAAAATAGGAAGTCGATTGAGTCATGAGGTTATGTTTTATTGGTTGTTGATGGTGACCAAATTGTCATGGTCAAGAATGGCGGCTGTGATATTTTGTAATCAAAGTTTTACATGAAGATTGCATGGATAAATTACATGCATTGGTGTCACATACATGGAACGGAACAAAGTCGTCGACCTGTGAGGTGCTGTTCAGGACTGTTTAACAGCGGAAGACGAAGACGTTATGGTGTTCGGGTCTACCGTTGTTTCGGGTAAGAACCGGTTGGGATGACGGGGGTGACCGTGATGAACATCGGTGTTCATAGCTGTTAGCGGTGATGAAAGAAATAAGAAACGGGGTTGTTTGGTTGTTAGTTGTGGGTTTACACAACTGGTATACAACCGGTGACACAGGTTTCGTAGGTAGGTGCCTTGTTAGTCTTGTTTGTGATAAGAGGAGACCGACGTGTTGCGTGAAAAACGGGCGTAAAAGATCCGTCAAAGCAGGTGGCTTTGGATTTGGTTCGTTTAGCAGGTTGAAAGAAAGCGTTGTAAGCGGGTGGCTTTGTTTTCTTTGTCGGTGGAGTGGCCTCTTGAACAAGGGTGATTGGAAAAAGGTGCGGGTTGTTGAGACAAGAAGAGAGTTGGTAAATAACACAGTGTAACATTATGGCGTTGGAGTTCAATCAGGTGGCTTTGGATTTGACCGGGTGAGGTCGTCAATCCGTGAAAAGTCGTGATGTTAGTGAGCGTTTCCAACGTGAAGCCATGTTACATGTTACAAGTGTAGTGATTTTTATTCGGGTTGAACCGAGAAGACTTTGGACGTGATCGGTGGAGATCGGGTGTCCGGGATAGGTCGTAACGGTTCGGAAAGAAAAAGGAAGAGGTGAACTTGACCCGATATGAGGATGATGAACCGGCTCTAATGTGAAGAAAGTTATTGACAAGATTAGGGGGGTGATTGTTGGGACTAATCTTGTCATAACTCAAAAGTTGGAAGGTGCTAAGTGTTTTAGTTTATTTTAGAAGATTAATTAGTTTGTTTTATTTAGGTTTCCTAATTCTAGTCTAGTTTGTTTTCTTGGGCATCAATGTTTATTAGATAGGTTTATCTAGTTTGTTTATTTATTTTATTAATAGAGTTTGAGTCGGGTTAGGACTAGAACAAGTTTAGTATAAATAGATGGTTAGGGTCATTGTAATTAGTGTGCTTTTCATTGATAAATTTATAAAAGAGTCGAACAAGTTTGTTCATATTGCGTGTTTGTTTATTCGATCAAGGGCCTAATTTCCAACACTCCATTCGTTCCAAGACAGCACTATTAGTTTTGATCTTTGCTTCAACCAATCATACGAGGTTTCCTTTATGTCAGGTTTGCTTTTTGTCTTTGACTACCCTTTGCAGCACCCCGTTTTTATTGTTAAAAACCTTTGCATTCAGTGTTTGTCATAAAGCTGGGTAATGTGGTATGAAGCCCATAGGGGCTTTATAGTGCCACGTCAGCGCCACGTATGCACCACATAAGCGAGAGGTTTTATCGTTAACTTGTACGATGTGAAATAGTGCCCCTATTAAACAAAATACAAAAAAGGAAATTAAAGAGGAAATAAGCGAGAGGTTTTATCGTTAACTTGTACGATGTGAAATAGTGCCCCTATTAAACAAAATACAAAAAAGGAAATTAAAGAGGAAAAAATCTAAGTGGTTGGAATAATTGGGCCCCACCTGCACATTCCATTGGCGCTCGCTAAAGGGATGGACCCCCCCCCCCCCCCCCGGCGCCTAGCCTTTTCCATGTGACCATGGCAAATTATTTGCAAGTTGTAATGCCTCTTTCACTAAAGTTGCGTTGCATCCCACCGGAATGTTGAGCCTATAACTTATAATTTACATAAATCTAGTTCAACTTTTTGTAGATTGAATTAAAAAAGTCATTTGTTTTTTAATATCGAATAAATTTAAATCAAATGGTTTTTTATATATTTTAGTCAGACAACTAAACAATAAAAGAAAGTATATTTTGTTTCTTTAAAACATGTTTAAAATATATATATATATATATATATATAGGTAAAGAGTACGGTACAAATTACCTTATCGTACATTATATACGCGAACATAATAGCCATACACGTGTCCTGATTGGTTTTTTCATATATAAGGTTAAATGAGACAATCAATTCAATCATCTGAGGGTAAATTCGTCTCTTCATTCAATCAGCGAGCGAGAAGTTCGTTACACTAATATCCCGGTATTTATCATTCGAATCAATTTCAAATTTTTCATAATTCTCAATTTGCAGTTATCGTTCTTCTGTGTTAGGGTTTTATTCAGTTGTTTTTTTTTCGATGGATCCACAGAGCAGCACTGGACGTGCAAATGTTGATGTTGAAGAAAGTCGACCTATCGGTGATCATGCTCAATTATCTGCATATCAGAGAGTTTCTATTGAGGATGTTTTAAATCCGCCATCTGCAAATTCAAATCCAATTGCAAGTTCAAGTACTCTAAACGATTGTTTTAATGGTAATTATGTTAATTCGGATCTCTAAAATGTTCGTTTACCTGTTTTTTGTTTAATCGCTCCTCTGATTTTACATTGTTGTAACTGTTTTTGAAGTTTGAATGTTGAGTATATTTTTGACATGAAAGCAACATGTACAAATTCGCATGTTATTAGTCTTTCAATTCGCATTTGATGTTTTTTTTCCTTAAGTATTTCGCATGCTATGGTATATTAAATCGCATAGATAAATCAGATTAATCAAAATCATCAATTTCGCATGTTTTCTTCATAGATTTCGCATGTTTTTGATTTTTCTAATTTGATTCATTTAGATGAAAGGGTTTACACTCCGGAGGTTCAAGCATCAGCTACACCTGTGGTTGGAATGCAATTTATCTCTATTGAACAAGCATATGCGTTTTACCAATCATATGCTAAGTTAGCTGGTTTTTCTATTCGGAAAGGTGGTGAAGTACACAGTGGTGGTATAATCAAAACTAAGTATTTTGTTTGTTCTAAAGAGGGACATAAGCCACTGTGTATTGACGATCGTTCGAAGTCAAAAAAAGCAATTCAAAACAAGGAACAGGGGGACTATTAGAACTGGATGCAAAGCTCAACTTGTGATTTGCACTGTGGATGGTAGATTATATACAGTAAAGAGATTTGTTGATGGTCATAATCATAAGTTTGTTTGTCAAGATGATATTCACATGCTGCCAGCTTACAGACAATTGTCAGATGTCCAGGAGGAGTTGTTTTGGGAACTAGGCACTTTAAACCTTGGTCCTGTCAAAGCTTTCCATATAATGAGGAAACTTTATGGTGGTTTCGAGAACGTTGGTGCCACGGTTGATGATTGCAAAAATTTTAGGAAGCGAATTAACAGCTATATAGGAGAATATGATGCTGACATGGTGATTAATAGGATGACTGACAAAAAACAGTATTTAGCTGATTATTCGTTTGAATATTCTATTGATGATGGCAAACGTTTAACTGGTTTGTTCTGGGCTGATGGTTTATGCAAGCTTAACTATATGGAAATTGGGGATGTGATATCCTTTTATGCAACTTTCAAGACAAACAGGTTAGTGTTTGAAGACAAACATGTTTTTTTTTACTATTTTCGCATGTTATATGTCTTCATGAGCTGTTATATCGCATGTGTAAAATTGGTGTTGACTATATCGCATGTTATACTTTTGTTTTCGCATGTGGTTTTTTGTAATTCGCATGTTTTCAACGTATTTTCGCATGTGTTGTGCAGGTACAAGATGGTGTTTGTCCCGTTCACTGGCATTGACAACCACTGTCGAAATGTAACATTTGGAGCTGGGTTGTTGGCATCGGAGAGCATTGAATCATATAAATGGCTTCTGAATTCATTTTTAAAGTCATTTGGTCAGCAGCCAAAGGTTGTAGTGACTGATCAAGACCCTGCTATGAAACAGGCTATTGAGGAGGTTTTCCCTGTCAGCAGACACAGATTGTGCATGTGGCACATAATGAAAAAAAGTGGCAGATAAGGTATAGTATGCTATATTGTCTTCTGTTAGTGTTATTATTTTTTTTTGTATATTATATATTTTTGTTATAGGTTGATATAAAAAGCATTTATTGTCATAGGTTGGACACGAGTTGTGCAATAACGATGAGTTTAAAAGGAGGATGTGCGACATTGTATGGACTGGTTCGATTGAGCCCGAAGAATTCGAGAGACAGTGGAAGTTGGTGATGATTGAGTTTGGTCTCACAGAAAACAAATGGATCGATGATATGTTTGTGATGAGATCCATGTGGATTCCGGCTTTTTACCGACACGAGATAATGTCGGGACTTATGAGAACAACCTCAAGACCAGAGAGTGAGAACCATTTTTTCTGCCAGGTGTCTAATTCACAACTCACTTTCGTAGAGTTTATGAATCATTTAGACGGTGCAATGGATGTCCAACGTTTTAATCATAGAAAGAATGATCATATTTCAAGATATACTGAGCCTGCTGATTTGACCGGAACTTCTTTGGAAGAAGATGCTGCTAAGAGATTCACCAGATCTATATTCTTTGATCAGCAAATAGAGATTTGTGGTACAATTTCTGAATGTCTGCCGATGGACACCAAAGTAGAGGGTCCACAGATCAGGATAATGTTGAAGGACTTTAAAGCCCATGGAAATGGTTTATTGGAGGTATTATAGCATATTTATTTCACACATGCGATTTGTTGATAACATATATGCGAATTTCTTTTTTTTTCAGAATTATCATCTTGCAATATGCGATTTTGTTTTTTATCATGCGATTTTCAAAATTTATTCATTTGTATGATTTTTTAGGCATGCGAAATTGTTATGTTATACATGCGATTTTAATTGTTACTATATATATATATTTTTTTTTTTGGTTTTTCCTAGGTGTGGTTCAAGAATCTTGAAGATGATGTAACTGCACAGTGTAGCTGTTTGCGTTTTGAGCAGTATGGGCTGCTATGCAAACACATTTATTTTCTTTTCAAGATGTTTGGTGTTAAAGAAATACCAAACAAATATGTTATCAAGAGATGGACGAAGGATGTTGTTCCGAATGAGTTAAATGTGAAGTACAATCTAAATGTGGGTGGCAAGGATTTGCAACACAAGGCTAAACGGATTGCTCATGAAATCATCCACACAGGGGAGTATTTGGTTAGTAATTTGATTTCCGACCTTGATCAACTTGTTTTAGTCAGGGATCAAATGATGCAGCTTAAAGAGAGAGTTGATCAGAGTCGAATAACCAAGCAACTTGATCCAAAATTTGACCGATTTTCAAAGTTGATTGGTTATCAACAACCAGTAACTAATGCTCCTCCTACTGTCCGTGTGCCGGCTGGTATAAGAAACAAAGGTCGCGGGTCGCATAAAAGGATTAAATCTAAGAAAGAACAAATGATCAGCCGCAAGGGGAAAAGGTCAAGGACATGTAGCGTATGTAATGAAAAAGGTCATGACATTCGGACTTGCGAGGAGCTGAAAGCCAAACTACAAGGTAAACAAAAAAAAAGGCATCCAGATCGAAAATGTTGCTAGAGACAAAGACAATGAGGTTGAAGATGATGAAGAGGAAGATGAGTTTGAAGATTACAGTAGTGATGATGGATCTGAAGAAGAAGATCAGTGGGAGGAGGTTTCGGAAGATGATGAGGATGAGTAGTTTTTTTCTAAATGGACATGCGAATTTATACGAAACACTTGCGATTTTTTATATTCATCTGTTTATATCAGTTTTCATGCGATTATAGTTTTTAAACATGCGATTTTATAATCAGCAGTTTATATAAATTTTTACATGCGATTTCACTTTTATTACATGCGATTTGTTAGTTATCTTGTTTTTTGTTATGTGACAATGATGGCTATATCATTCATGCGATTTAATATTAAGAGATAACATAATATGTTCAAAAACATGTACCCAAAATATAATAATAGTTATTGTCTAACACAGCCATTACCACAAAAACGATTAAAAAGAGTTTTTTAGTTACTTGGAGTAAATATTTTGTCACGTTCAGAAGAGCTGAACTCCATCTTCTCCTTCACAGTGTTCAGAGCATCTGTCAGGAAAGAGAAGACCAAGTCATCAGCTCGAGATTGCTCTTTTATGTGATCCAAAGCTCTGTCTCTGAAGGTTGATGGTGGTTCTTGAAGTAGCTTTTCCCATACTACTTGATGTTTCTTGATTTGTTCAAGAATTTTGCCCTGCACATCAAGAATCAGATGAGAAGAGGTGACATCAGTGCTTAATTCTGTCAACGTGCGAGTTGACAATAGCTCTTTGATTGCAATGTTTTTGATTTTTTCTATATCTTCAGATGCCATTTTTGTTGGTCTGTGTTTTTGTGTGTGTATTTCTTTGTCTTCTATGTCTTAATATGGAATATAGTTATATCTAGGTTTTTTATATTAATATAGTGAAATTATTATATAGGTAGGGTGGTAAGTTCTCTAGTATTTATTGTAAAATTGATCATTACATGTCAAATTACAGTCACATCGGTCATAAATTAAGTATTTTTTATATATAATACTACTATTTTTAGTTTTTAAGATTCGTATTTTGTTTTTTTTAGTTATTTATTTATTTATTTTTTGCATTTTTAGGAGAAAGCAATTTTTAATTGTTTTGCACTGTTTTTATTCGAAATCGCATTTGAATGTATACAAATTCGCACACTATATAAAATCTCAAAGAATACTTAACATTTTACTGAAATCGTAATGCTTTATCATGAATTCGCACACTATATGAAATTTTAAGGAATACTTAACTTTTTACCGAAATCGCATGTACATTGTTATGAATTCGCACACTATATGAAATTTGAAAGAATTTTTTTTAATTGAAATCGCATTTGCATTGTCCATGAATTCGCACATGATATCACAACCTGCATCATCTTCTTGATTAATTGTTATAATTTCGATTTATAAATTCATCAGAAGTTCACAAACGTGTCCATCGATTTGTGTTAGTTAAGAATTTCTAAATTCATCAGAATTTCATTTTTCACAGAAGGATTTGGTGAATAGGAATCGATCGATTTTTTATTAATTGTTATAATTTCGATTTCGGTTTTGATTTTAGAATCTTACGTTATGATTTTGAGGTTTTTGTTTGCTGATTATCAAGGGGTTTGATCTCGCATTTGACGATTTTAACCTTGGCGGTTTCTTTTTATTAATTTTAATTTGATAAATTTAATAGTAAAACACGCTGTTTAAATGAGATGATCTGATGGTTGTGGATGAAGCGTACATAATGTACGATTAGGTTATTTGTATGATAACCGGCCTCTATATAAATATATATATAAATATAAATATATATATATATATGTTCTTTTTTTAAATTTATCATGGTTTAAACTTTAAAAACTGAATCCTTTGTAATTATAAAAGCCTGGATGATTCAATATATATAGACGTTGTAAGTTGTAACAGATCTAAACGACGAGATTGTGCGAGTATAAGTATTTTCGAGTAAAAAACAAGAGAGAGAGTACGGTAGGATTGCACAACCTGATCTCTCAGATGGGGGGAGTGCTTGTTATACGTGTCTCATGTTTGGATTGTTGCGCCACTTGGCACGGCCAGCAGTCTCTACAAAGCCGACTGCTTGTTAAGGAACAACATTGGCATAGAAATCCTTGTTATGAATTGTGTGTGGCGCATCTCGCTGTCTCGACATGTGCTAGAGTTGTCTACATTGGGCCCTATATGCCCGCAGCACTATGTGCAAAAAGGTTTTCTAAGAGTTGGCATTTGACTATATACCTTGTTCAGTAGTTTTGTAGCTGTAGTTTCAGGGTAGCATAAACATGGAACAAGAATCTTCTAGCGGTATGTTATTCGATGATTATAGGCATGTTATTCGATGATGGCAGCGTACACATGGAACAACAGTCTTGGTCTTTTACTTTAACGGTTTGATATCGTATAAAATTTGTTTCATTTATTCTTTAAGGGTGTCCGTTAGTTAGATGGTTAATGACGACTTGGTCCAAAACGAATCGTTTGCTACATTAAAAGTAACAATCTACATCATATTGGACCAATTTAGAACAGATTGGTCCAAAACTTATCAACTTGAAAGATTCGAGATGTTGTATAACCTTCAGGACCAAACTCCTACACCTACAGCCCTACTTATTAAGAACCATGGTTGTAAATATCTTACCTAGGCTCCAATTAGTCGCTAATTAATCGCTAATCGAAGGTTCACCGAGTAATGGCCGATTAATTGCTAGGCGGTCAACGATGTCCTACTCCGGCCAACTTTTGACCAAACCTTGTAAATTTCCCTCAAATTACTTAAAAAATGGGTCAACGAGGGGTTCAAACATGTCTACTTATAAAAATTAAGTTTGTGTATATATAAAACTAAAAATTACACATAAAAATCCCAATCCGATTAATCCCAACTAATCACTGTTAATCCCGATTAATCGCTAGTCAGTACCTCACCAGCGACTAGCGCCTACCGATTCTTACAACACTATCAAGAACAATGGTCAACATATCCAATTCATGTAATTGTATGGATCACAGTGAAAATGAAGATTTACTAAGTTGAAAATCTAGATCACAGGTTCATGAATTTAGGGATCAACTGCATAATATAGGTTAGTTTTTTTAGATCGTCTAACTCACACACCACTAAACCTACTCTTAAACTTGCACCAATAAATGAGACTAGAACCTACGACCACTTGAAAAGGAACACTCTTACTACAAACATTGGTACCAGGGGCGGATCTACCTTGTTAGAAGGGGCAACCTCCGCCCCTTGACGTTCTGGCGGTAGTGTAAATTTTGGAAAAATTTGACGTTTTTTCCGATTTCGTTACCCTTTTTTTTAAACGTTGCCCCTATAATGATTTTCTAGATCCGCCACTGATTGGTACCACTTCGTGTCCAAAGACATCTAATAATAGGGGTGCAGCCATGCAGAGTGCAACTGAATCATACAGGTTCATGTCAAAGACTCACTGTTATAGTTTGATCCATATGGCTTTTTTGTCAACCTTTGCTGGATAATCATCACGACAAATGATGACATTTTGTGCAACTAAGAGAATAAGAGGAAATATTACGCGGCTCAAAGAGCGTTAAATGAGAAACATTTGGTCTTAGAAAGATGCCGACAAAGAAAGACAGTTAGAATCTAGATCTAAAACAAGAAGATTCAAACCGCTATAATTAGGCTTTATAAACCTTTGCCATCCCACTCTTGATTTCTTGAATTAATTCCAGATATACTAACTGTTAGGTTTTATAAACATCTAATTTCATGAACCAATTCTAGGATTATAATTATTAAAACTGTGGGCTTCTTTTAGCAACAACACATGACATAGCAGCTGTCACTAACAGGGTCTACAGTTCTATTGCTGTATGGAATAACTAGTATTCTTGATTGGAACATAATTTGCAACTGTAAACAACTAACTGTCTACAGCAGGTCAAAACAAATAGTATATGTTTTTTTGTTTAAATTGGTTTAGTACAGTAACGGGTCCGGTTAAAAACTCAAAAAAGATGGTTCCCTCGAACCAAAACATCTAGTTATCACAATTAAGAAAACCATTTGGGTGATACTTTGAACCCGCTCTATTCCTTTAACGGGTCAAGTAAAAACATGTAACTTTTACAAAATAATAATAAAAAAAAACATTTAAGTGAGCCTTTAAACACACTCCATTAACTTCACATGTTTGAAATACTTCTGTAAATGGTTAAAATTCATACAAATGACTCTAATCCACTAAACCTATCCGACATTCATCAAACGCTCACAATAGACCCACAAATCACCAAGCCACACAAGAATCAAATCCCATGTTTAACTACTATCCAAACATGAAACACTTCAAGTCAGTTATGTACAGAATCAAATAACTAGGTTGTGCTAGCAAAACAAAGCTAATCAAAACTTCAAAATTCAACATTCGACAATCGACATTCATCCCAGTTTACCGCCACCGTAAGGCACAGATATCAAAATCAACAATCATATGATTATTAGCAAAATATGTAAGTTCATTCAACCATAAAAGCAATAAAACTAACCATAACAGAATCTTCAATCCAACAAACCATATCAAACCCACCACCAACACTTCACCTAATCCCAATCTCTTTAACATTCGGATCCCGAACAACCGCTCTAGTCAACACAGGCATCTTACTTCCCGCAATCTCGATTGCCCGTTTCGCCAAACTCTCAGTCACACCCCCCATTTCATAAATTATCTGACCCGCTTTAACCGGAGCCGCCCAATACGAAATCGCCCCTTTCCCTCTTCCCATACGGACCTCTGCTGGTTTCGCCGTAACAGATTTGTACGGAAACACACGCACCCACACCTTTCCTCCTTTCCCGCCACGACGAACGTTCATCTGCAACGCTCTTCGCCCAGCTTCGATCTGTTTTGACGTGATTCTCGCCGGTTCCAGTACTTGAAGTGCGTATTTACCGAAGGCGATCTCGTTGCCGCCGTCACGGACGCCGTAGATTCGGCCTTTTCGGTATTTTGGGAACTTCATTTTTTGGATGTTGACGCCGTTGAAGTGTCTGACGGAGAGGGTGGCAGCGGCGAGGGAGGTGGTGAGAGAGGTGATGGAGGGGCTGAGGAACGATGGTGATCGGAGGATCTTTGCTGCTAGTGCCATCGCCATTGATCTGGGGTTGGAAGCTAGGGTTTTGGATTTGGTACTTTTTGGCTGTTTGAGAAATTAGCTAGTTTGGGTGACTCGGTTTCAAGTATGTGTCAACTCGCAACTCAGGAGAAGAAAGAGCTAAAAAGTGTATAAATTTTACAACTCGAAATTATACGGTCTAATGAAAATGTATTAGCTTTGAACTGATTTGTTTTCAAACAAAATTTATGTCAATACGTATACCAACTGAAAATATAAATAAGAATAAGCATGAAAACATATTATATTTGACATGACTCATGAAACGTAAGCAAATTCAAACTTATACTGTATAATGAAAACGTATTATATTTTTTACCCGAATCGTTTCTAAACGTTTCACTACATATTAGAAAGTCGAGTCGGTCAAAAATCATTTCGCTAAAAAACAAAAAAAATATATATGCGAGTCAGATTGACCACCAAACAAGGTTTGGGGGACAAAATAATAATATTTTGAAAGAGCACTGGCGCAAAACCAATGCTCCTTTATATGTATATTGTCACACCCCGATTTCTGGTGGGCTCGGATAGATCGTGATGATTGGATAACAGTATCACAAATTATAATGCATCGGAAGTATTTGAGTAAAAATATTCATTTCAATAAAAGTTTGAATATATATAAAAGTTGTACAAGCGTTCCAGTATAAGCCCACAGACGGAATCGAAATAAAAAGAGTTTTAGACATCATAGGGCTTAAACTGAGGAGTTGCAAGTTCCATAGCCTTTATTCTAGCCGACCCGGATTCCCAGCCTATTATAAGGTTCGGTACCTGCGGTTCAATCTTTTGAAAATACGTCAACGTTCACTGGTAAATACAATTAACTGACTTGTTTTGAAAACAGTTTTTCAAAAACAGTTTTATACATAGAGAAAACCCATAGGTAATCATTTAATATTCCTTGGGATTTTATCTTGTCACCAGATTTACATACTTGTCATACAATGGGAACCAGAGATCAGAGCCAGTCATTTTCAGTGCTATAATGATTAAGGGTGCACACCAAATTGAATAAATGTGTCTTGCAGTCGGTATGCCTACCCCTGCACACTATTCCGTATGGCCATAACAGTTAATGAGTCGGGACGCCCAGACACGCTACCAATAACCCCCAATTGTTTCATTTATCAAGTAAAACAGATTAAACCGAGTTCTTATATTTATGAGCAATCATAGGCGGCCCATTTGTAAGGACTCTCAAAAAATGTCCTAAATTGACCTGCAAGTAAGAACCCGAACCCCTGAAACCCTAATCCATATTAAAAAATCGAGAAATCAAAATTCTTGGGTTTCAGGCGGGCCGCGTAAGGGTTAGCTTAGCCTTACGCGGGCCGCGTCAAAGATGGGTTGACCGGATAAGTATTCCGGATCCACGTATCGACCACATAGCAACTCTACTTGTGACCAATCCAACCTACGCGTAGACTAGGTGGTCACGCGGGCCGCGTAAGAGTTGGCCGGAAGTTCACGCGGGCCTCGACAGGCCTGAATTTCAGCTATAAATAGCTTGTCACAGGAGCTTTCATCTGTTGTCGAAATCAACTTTCAAAAACGAAGTTTGGCTGCTCTGAAGTACAAATTACAATTAGTATAGCGAGGCGCTGCTACGATACAGGGTATTAACTCGATCGCTGCTACGATTCAATGTCCGATCGATTGAAACTATCCAATGGATGTTTAAGTGCTGCCCACATTAGGGTTATGCTTTGTCATTCGTCGTGAATTCGATGGATGTTTAAGTATCGCACTTTGTCATTCGTTGTGAGGGTTTAATCTCGTGAGTTATCGTAAATGCTGTATTAGTTACTGACCTAGTTCGTGTGCATGTTATTAATTTAGGTTACAAGGCTAAACAGTAGGCTTAAACTCTGCCCGTTAAATCTGCAATGTGAGTTATTCTCTTTTTATCAAAAGTATTTTACAATACTCCATTTTCAAAAGTTAAAATTACAGAGATTAAGTCGTGGATATCTTAATCACTGGCTAGTGGGGTATTGTGCACATTACTAATTTCTCACGGGTTAGGCTAATAAATCCAAACAGTGATAACCGTCACTACTTGGGGAAAGACCCAATAGTGGTATGACCATCGTCACCAGGTGACACGGCGCCAGATAAAAATAAGATAGAAGCCATTGTAATCGCTCTTATGCTGTAATTAATAACTAATGTGTCATTTCACAAACTTGAATAACTCACCAGTATTTCCCCGCTGACAAAATATTTTTAAAACATGTTTCAGGCGACCTGCTGTAAATCAAGGAAACCTGCTACGGAGCACTAACAAGCTTGAAGAGGTGGCTCAGTTAAAATAAATAAACATGTTTTAATAAATCAGGGAATTTACTTGTAAAATTCCCCTATTGTAAATTACGGGGTATATCCCAGATTATGAAATAAAATAATTGGACATTTTGAGTTTTAAAAAGATCCTATTAAAATCTTCCGCTGTCGCATCAATCGGATACCACGGGTTCCTGTCCCGCGGCTCCTGACCGGGTCAAACCGGGGCTGGGGCCGTGACAGGAAAAGGTGGTATCAGAGCTAACTTAAAGAGCCACTTATTTAAGCCAATTAAGTATTTTTAAAATACTTAATTTTCCCTGATTATCAAATCTGTGATGATGCGTGTGAAGTGTTATATATATTAGGTGTATATTTTAAGCCCCTTTAACACTTATTTTAGCCAAGTTTTAAATTTATAAAACACGATATTTTACTAACACTAAACACACATATGGGCAAGTGCACCCATTGTGAGCGTAGTATAGCGTTGGTAAGATACCGAGGTCGTCCAAGGACACAAGAGCTTTTAATACCGGTTTATCCTCAACGTCTAATCAAAATAAAAAGTTTAGAAAAATGATTTAAACTAAGAAAAATAAAAACTAACTAAAATGCTGAAAATAAAAATAAAAGTAAAAACAGATAGACAAGATGAATCACTTGGTTCCGATTCGTATCTAGTGTAACCTTTGATTATTTCCGCACTTTTGCACATAGTTAAGAGATTATCTTAGTTATTGTAGTAGGCCCCTCTTTTGAAGGTGACGTTACCCTCACCCCAGTAGTTTGAGTCAGCAAGGATACAATCCTAAAAGGGTGGATTATTGGAAGATAATGAATTAAGTTATTAATGCAATATTATGGTAGGCCCCTCTTTTGGAGGTGACGTTACCCTCGACTAAGTAGTCTGAGTCAGCAGGGATACAGTCCTAAATAGCCGGGTTATAGTATTAATAGTAGTTAACTTATGAGGGGATCAAAGAGTTTGGACCCCCGCCATCCAATACCGTGAAGTATTGAAGGAGGTCCTACTAAATTTGACCCAGGTCCATTGCAGGACCTCTAAACGCTGAACAATGGCAAGACCTTTACCAAACCGTTCCCTTAACCCCCGACCAGGTAGCCAACATACCTCCATATAGACCGTGGAGATATGAATGGTGAAAATCTTTTATTTTATATAGACAGTAAAATAATTTCAAGACACCACGGACAAACGATAAAGAAAGATCACCTTCAACATAAGCAACTAGTTATTAAAGTCATTAATACGAAACCAAATAAAAAGTGCAAAAGATTAGAAATAAAAAGTATTACACTAGACACTTTGTCTTCACCAAGTGATGTAAGAGACTTAGGCAAACATGGCCTTGATTGGCAAGAACTCTTACGATCAATCTTGGATCCCGAGACGACTCACACACTCTATGATGGACAATGGATGATGGTGGTGGATGATGGTGTTATGGTGGTGGTGGGTGGTGGGTGAAGTGTGAGAGAGGTCGTGTGCCAAGGGATGGTTTGAGCTTGAGCCAAACACTTCTATTTATAGGCTGAACAGAAGCTCGGGCACGGCCCCGTGTCCAGTGGGCACGGCCCCGTGTCCACATCCTTCTCTTTCTTCATTAAATGTAGTTTTGTTTTATTAGTTGACCACGCCCCCGTGTCCGCTGAGCACGACCCCGTGTGCAGAAGAATCTTTGTACTATGAAGATTTGCCTGGATTGTGCGAATCTTATAGTTGACCACGGCCCCGTGTCCGCTGAGCACGGCCCCGTGGTGGGCAATAGAAGCTTCTACCACTTTGTCTTTTCTGCTGACACTTGGGCACGCCCCCGTGCTGGCTGAGCACGGGGCGTGTTCAGGCCTCTGATCTCTTGTTTTGCTTGGGAAGATGCTGTAGTGGGGTCGGGCATGCCATGTCTTGCTCCTTTTCTTGTATTTATGTTAGATTTTGATGTATTTTTGCTTCTTTTGTTAATTTGAGCTCATTTAATCCTGAAAATACAAAAGGAAGACAAAAGCACACGTTTTCCAACATTAGTACTAAAAAAGGGTTAGTTTTATGCATCATTTGATGAAATTTATATGTTAATATTTGAACACATTAGTGATTTTATGATTATGTGATTTTATCTTGACTATCTGTTAAATTACAGTATGGGTAAGCAAAGAATTTCGGATATCTATCGTAAATTAGATAGTTCACCGAAAGAAAAGGAAAATTCATCCCAATCAAATTCCTCAAGATACTCAGCAGACACTGAGGAAGGAATATTTGTCCGTAAGGCACAGTATGAGAAAACACTTACCCCTAGTAAAAGAAGTTTGATTATTAGAAAAAGTCAAGAGAAAATAAGGAAGTCACAGGAAACCCAGAAAATAGGCAGCAAACCACCATGGGAAGATAAATTAGACGAAAAATGGGCAAATCTCTATATGTTAGCCACTATCGCAGTAAATGATAACCTTTAGTTAAATCACCAAAACAGTATCAGTACCTACAAGCTAGAAACTCTAAAAATAAACACTAGTATATTTCAAATTCTAGTTGTACTAAAAATAAATATTTTGTTTCAATAAAATGTTTTGTATTTAAAGTTTCTAAATTGCCATTTTATGATTTTGAAAATTTCAAAATTTTAACTTAGAATTTTGTGTGTTTCTTCATAACTGCTAAATCAGCATGAATGAATTATCTGAAGCCCTAGAGAATCTCAATCTCTATCCTGTGAAAATAGAAGTTTCCAAAGAATTTACTGGTTACTTGGCCGATGTGGAGGAACCTATGGAATTCCAAGCACCACCTCCGGAGAAATAAAAACCTAAGAAAAGTAGAAGATTTGTGGGTTGGAGACGTGTACGCAGAAGGAAACCAGCAACTAGGAGAATTCCTAAAATAGAAAATCCCATGGATAAAGGAAAAGGAAAAGGGGTCGAGATTGGGGAAAGTTCTAGACAAGCAGGAATGGAAACTGACGAAAGTTCTAAGCAAACCGAGGAATTGTCACTGCAGGAAGAACTAGATCGCATATTGGCAAGCTGTGATATCATTAGACCTATCAATGAAAATCTTTTCCCTTATCCTGCTGAAACCCAACTTCCAGTAAACTTGGAACCAGCCATCCCAGAACTTCTGATCCATACCCAACCTCTAGGAGAAATGGACGAGTGGTGGACCAACGATTGGCAATTTCAAAACCTTCTAAATAACCCTTATACCTTTTTCCCTCAATTCGACCCAGAACCTATACCAAATCCACCAATGAGTAATGAGAACTTAGCTGAACTCCGCCATTTTGGCGAAGAACTAATAGATGCAGGGAATAGGATCCGGGAGATAGGAGGACAAATCTCCTGGAAGTACGACAAGAGGGAACATCGCTTTTGAAATACCAACAGACTAGGAAAAATGTGGTTGTATAATAATATAATAATCAAAATAAAACGTGTAAAATAAACAATAAAACTTGTGTAAAATAATCAGTGTGTACGGAAGCATATTATAATATATAAAAATGGAAGTCAAGAAATTGACAATTTTGGATATATATTTGTTTGTGTGATTATGTGCGATTGTTTGTTATATTTGGTTGTTTCTTATTTTATACTAATCACTTATAAAAATTTAATTACCAGATGGCACATGCTGGTAGTGAACCTGATAATGAAGTTAATCAATCTGAGCATATCAATGAAAATCAATTTCTGAATAGGCAAGATATCGAGAATATCGTTGCTCAAGGGATAGCCAATGCTATTCCAGTAATACTTGCTGCTGCTAAAAATCCAGTTGAACCTCAACAAATTATTCCTAGCAAACGGACACAGGGCGATAATTTTAGTAATAGTGTAAACGGAGACGGTAACCATACTAATAACAACAACAATGGAATGCAAGCTCCACTCCTTAAAAGAATGAAAGCTGCAATACCTGGTTGCACTTATAAGGAATTTCTTGCCTGTAAACCAGCTGAGTTTGTAGGTAACGAAGGGGCGACTGCAGCACTGCGTTGGTTGGAGAAAACCGAAGTAGTAATTATGATAAGCAAATGTGCTGAAGAAGATAAGGTCATGTATGCGTCGCATCTTTTTAAAGAAGGGGCGCTAGAATGGTGGAATACTGTTCTTCAAGCCAAGGGAAGAAATATGGCCTATGCCATGCACTGGGAAGAATTTAAGAGTCTTATAGAAAGAAAATTTTGCCCCGAATACGAAAAAGAACAAATGATAAATAAATTCCTGAACCACCGGATGGTGGATGTAGACTGTCGATGGTATACTTCGACATTCTTCGAGTATGCGAGGGTGGTACCTACTCTGGCTTCACCAGAACCGGTACTTATTTCCCGTTATATTTGGGGATTGATTGGTGAAATTCAAGATATCGTCAAGGCTGCGAGACCCCGCACTATTGACGATGCTGTAGAATTAGCTAATACCCTAACTGACGGACTGGTACGCACAAGAGAAGAAACTCGGAAAAAGGAAGTGGCCCAAAAGCTTACCCAGGGATTCCGTATGGGTAACAGAAGTAATTTCAAAAGAAAGGGAACTGGGCAATCTTCCACTGGTCCATTTTGCAATTTTTGCAAAAGGAAGCATTTTGGAAGATGCAAAGGATATTGCAATTTTTGCAAGATTCCGGGACACCAAGAAGAAGACTGCAGGAAGAAGAAAGCAACAGTCTGCTACAACTGTGGAGAAGCTGGACATTTTAGGTCAGACTGCCCAAAATTGGTCAAACCAGCTGACAACAAAGCCAAAACTGCAAAAGGAGCCACTAAGAAGAACGTAAGAGCCTTCCAACTAACTACTCAGGAAGCAGAGCTAATCCCTGATGTTATAGCTGGTACGTTCCTAGTTCACGACGTCTATGCAAAAGTATTATTTGACTCTGGTGCAAACCAAAGTTTTATAAATACTTCATTCTGCCAAGCACTTAATTTACCTTTAACCAACCTTAGGCAGATTTTTACAGTCGAAACGGCAGATGGGAATTCTATTAACATAGATAAGGTTTTGCGGGAAGAAAAGATAGAACTCTTAGGCCATAAATTTTCTGCAAACCTGTTACCTATGAATTTAGCTGGATTCGATGTTGTGTTAGGAATGGATTGGTTAGTAGCCAACCATGCTCGAATTCTTTGTGATAAGAATTCCATAGAAATTCATACACCCACAGGAGAATTAGTGGTAATTACAGGAGATAAGCCACGGAAGCCAATGAAGTTCATTTCAGTAATGAAAATTGCTAATTATGAACGAAAACAAGGAATAGTGTATATGATTTCAGTAATCATTAACACTAAAGGTAAGGAACTTAAAGAAATTCCAGTAGTATCCGAATACTCAGATGTATTCCCAGAGGAACTACCTGGATTACCACCTGATAGAGAAGTCGAATTTAGAATTCATCTAATTCCTGGAACTACACCGATAGCCAAGGCACCTTATCGGTTAGCACCCACCAAAATGTTAGAATTGAAAAAGCAATTAGATGAATTACTAAGCAAAGGATTCATACAACCTAACTCATCCCCGTGGGGAGCTCCAGTGTTGTTTGTAAAGAAGAAAGATGGTTCGATGCGAATGTGTATCGATTATAGGGAATTGAATAAAGTTACAATTAAGAATTGATACCCATTACATAGGATTGATGATTTTTTGATCAACTTCAAGGAGCTAGATATTTTTCTAAGATAGATTTACGCTCCGGATATCATCAATTGAAGGTACAAGAAGAAGACATACCTAAAACTGCTTTCAGAACTAGGTATGGTCACTACGAGTTTACAGTCATGCCCTTCGGGTTAACAAATTCTCCTGCAGCATTTATGGACATGATGAATAGAATCTGTAAACCGTATTTGGATAAATTTGTAATTGTCTTTATCGAAGATATACTTATTTATTCTAAAAATCAGAAGGAACATTGTGAGCACCTGCATGTACTCTTAACTTTGTTAAGAAAGGAAAAGTTTTACGCCAAATTCTCGAAGTGTGAATTTTGGCTACAGGAGGTGCAATTTTTAGGACACATGGTGAATCATGAAGGCATTCACGTAGATCCTGCTAAAATTGAAGCAATCACCAAATGGAAGGTTCCGCAATCAGCAATGGAAGTTAGAAGTTTTATAGGATTAGCCGGATATTATAGACGGTTTATTAAGGATTTTTCCAAGATAGCTGTACCATTAACTAAGCTAACCTGTAAATCAGTTAAGTTTGAATGGGGACCTAAACAAGAAGAAGCCTTTAGAATTTTAAAGCAAAAGCTAACAAATGCTCCAATTCTAGCTTTACCAGAAGGAACAGAAGATTTTGAAGTATATTGTGATGCTTCTAAGCTAGGATTAGGATGTGTGCTAATGCAACGCAAGAAGGTAATTGCGTATGCATCAAGGCAATTGAAAAAGCATGAGGAAAATTATACGACTCATGATTTAGAGTTAGGAGCCATAATTTTTGCCCTTAAGATTTGGAGACATTATCTGTACGGAAGTAAGTTTACTGTCTATACAGACCATAAGAGCTTAAGATATATCTTTGGGCAAAAAGAATTAAACATGAGGCAAAGGAGATATATGGAAATCCTAAGTGACTACGACTGTGATATTCAATATCACAAAGGAAAAGCAAACATAGTAGCTGATGCTTTAAGTCGTAAGTATCATGAGAAACAACGACGAGTTCGTGCTCTTAGATTAAGTTTACAATTAGACTTAATGGATCAACTAAAAAGCATTCAAGAAACAGCAATCAAGGATGATGCTGAAGGAATGAAAGGAAGAATAAAGGAATTAGAGCAAGGAAGTGATGGAATTTGGAGATTCCATAAGAACCGAATTTGGGTACCTAAGCAAGGAGAATTAAGAAATAAGATTTTAGAAGAAGCCCATAAATCTAGGTATACCATGCATCCTAGTAACAATAAAATGTACCAAGATTTAAGGAATAATTTCTGGTGGATAGGAATGAAAAAGGACATAGCCAGATATGTTTCTAAGTGTCTTACTTGTTCACAAGTTAAGGCAGTACACCAGAAACCCTCAGGTCTACTACAACAATTAGAAATGCCTGTATGGAAAGGGGAACTCATAACTATGAATTTTGTTACTAAGTTACCCAAAACCAGAAAAGGTAATGACGCCATTTGGGTAATTATGGATCGATTAACCAAATCAGCTCATTTTCTACCCATGAAGGAAACCTTTAGCATGGAAAGATTAGCAAAGTTGTATGTAGATGAAGTAGTATCCTTACATGGAGTCCCACTCTCCATTGTATCGGATAGAGATAGTCGTTTTACTTCCCATTTCTGGACAAGTTTCCAGGAAGCTATGGGAACTCGACTAAATTTAAGCACTGCATACCATCCTCAAACAGACGGACAAAGTGAATGGACGATCCAAACCCTGGAAGAAATGCTTAGAGCATGTGTGATAGATTTTGGTGGAAACTGGGATAACCATTTACCCTTAATTGAATTCTCCTATAATAATAATTATCATTCAAGCATTGAAGCTGCCCCGTTCGAAGCACTGTACGGACGTAAGTGAATTGTTAGGTCCTGAAATAGTACAAGAAACTACTGATAAGATCACTCAAATTAAGGAAAGACTAAAGACGGCTCGAGATCGCCAGAAAAGCTATGCCGACAATCGACGCAAGCCACTCGAGTTCCAAGTTGGAGACAAGGTACTTTTGAAAGTTTCTCCTTGGAAAGGAGTAGTACGATTCGGTAAGAAAGGAAAGCTAAGTCCAAGATACGTAGGACCATTCCCAGTAATCTAACGTATAGGACCAATTGCTTATCGTTTACGACTACCAGAAGAACTAGCTGGAGTACATGATGTATTTCATGTATCCAATTTCAAGAAATGTTTATCTGATGAATCATTGGCAGTACCTCTTCAAGATATAGAGGTAAATGAAAAGTTAAAATTTGTTGAGAAACCTCTTCAGATAGAAGACAGAAAGATTAAATTTCTCAAGCACAAGCGACTAGTGCTTGTCAAAGTTAAATGGGATTCAAGAAGAGAACCCGAATACACTTGGGAGCTGGAATCGGAGATGAAGCGAAAGTATTCTCACTTATTTCAGTAAATCTCGAGGACAAGATTTTAAATAAAGGTGGGGAGGATGTAAGGACTCTCAAAAAATGTCCTAAATTGACCTGCAAGTAAGAACCCGAACCCCTGAAACCCTAATCCATATTAAAAAATCAAGAAATCAAAATTCTTGGGTTTCAGGCGGGCCGCGTAAGGGTTAGCTTAGCCTTACGCGGGCCGCGTCAAAGATGGGTTGACCGGATAAGTATTCCGGATCCACGTATCGACCACATGGCAACTCTACTTGTGACCAATCCAACCTACGCGTAGACTAGGTGGTCAAGCGGGCTGCGTAAGAGTTGGCCGGAAGTTCACGCGGGCCACGACAGGCCTGAATTTCAGCTATAAATAGCTTGTCACAGGAGCTTTCATCTGTTGTCGAAATCAACTTTCAAAAACGAAGTTTGGCTGCTCTGAAGTAGAAATTACAATTAGTATAGCGAGGCGCTGCTACGATACAGGGTATTAACTCGATCGCTGCTACGATTCAATGTCCGATCGATTGAAACTAGCCAATGGATGTTTAAGTGCTGCCCACATTAGGGTTAAGCTTTGTGTCACACCCCGATATTTCCACGTATCACCGGTGGGCCCGGTGGGGAGTATCGTGACGTAGTTGATATCATCATAGTCAAACAACACAATTTAAATGCACAACGGAAGCAAAAGATGAATATATTACAAACCGATATAAAGTAATATCAAAGTATTACAAACGGAAAGTAAAGGATCCACAAGCGAATCAAAGATAAATAGGATCAATGTTCAACAGACTTTAGCACCTAGAGCTTGCGAGACTTAATTAATGATGCCAGGAGTAGCCAGCCTATTTCGTCTAGTACCTGCACTTAGCCTATTTGGAAAATACGTCAGTTTACACTGGTAAATACAATTTAACTGACTCATTTTGAAAATGTTTTAGAAAATTGATTTGAGTGCAAACGGCACAAAACTTTTTATAACTTGGGATAATTATTTGTATATAATACTTGTAAAAGAATTACATATGTCTTATACGTTCAGTAGCCCGGGTTGACACCGGGTTAGAGATTAATAGACACACCACAGGTATAATGCCCACAAGGTTGATTCCTCTAAGTGGATTACCAGTTTTTACATAGGCACTGTCAGGTGTACGCCTACACCCCGTGCTTAGGTCGTGGCCATTTCATGAATGATGCCAAGGATATCCGGGACATGGTCATTAACCCCCCCAAAGGTTTTAAGCAAACAAAACAATTTAAACGGGTCATTTCAATAAATTAACCATCATACAATTAAAGATTCAATGCCCGACCAAGCGGTATTTTATATACCGTACCCCAAACCCGTATAGGGAAAATAAGTTAAAAGTATTTACCTGAGCAAATTTATACAATTTATCCCAGCCGTATACCACCAAGCAAGTACAGATAGCTTTTACTGGGCTCCTAAATCTGGAATGAAGGTTTTTAATAACCTATTAGATTCCTAACGGGTCTTAATTAAGCCTATGCTTAGACCAGTTAGTTTTAAAGGAGGATACGGTTCAAACGCGTGATTAAGCGGGATCCGGATTAGAATGTGGTTTAGACCGGACAATCTTGTATACTTGTGTAATAAGGGTAAACTAAACACATTCTGGATTTTGAGATAAAGATGATAAGGTTTGACCCGTTTCAGCTAATTTATGCAAACTAGTTACATAAGCCGATCCGAACGCGAAAAGTGCGTAACGGGTAACCAAAAGAGTCATGAACAGGTTACCTAAGTTAATATGCCTTAAATATGTTGTGATATCAGTAGGATACCTTTTGTTATGCCCAAAATGAATTTAAAACCAATTTATGCCCCGTAGAGTATTTTGGTCATTTTAAAGGTTATAAGAGAGATTAAATATTATTCTGAGTTCCAGGTCAGATATAATTAGTAAACATACTTAATTTAATAAGTTATAACAGTAGGGTATTACACATATGTGAATTTTATCATTTATAACCAAACTATGCACCGAATGGGCATTTTGGTAATTTCACATAAGGTTTAAAGGTCAAATTTGGAAATCTGAGTTTAAAACTTTTGCTTACTGTTAAAGTATAAAATTTTACTTCAAATATCAGTAGGTATCAAGTCACGTATATTTAAAATAGTTTTAATACATACTATGCGCTTAAAACGCGTAAAAAGACGGTTTTAAGCGATTTCGGGGTTTTATAAGAAAAGCTGATATTTTTATTATTCCCGAAGGCTTAAAATATTCCATTTATCATATTAGATCAGAAGAAAAAGGTTTGATATCAAAAGGATTTGTAAAACTCATTTTATAGGCCAAAAGGGCAAAATCGACAATTACCGAATCAAAGCTATAACCCTATGTTATGCTCAGCCTAAAATAAAATAAAAAACTTCAAAAATCCCAAAATATTATTTTATATCAGTAGGTAAAAAGTTTGATATCAAAAATTGGGTTTAGATAGGATATACGCTAATTATGCCGTTTAATTAATAAAAAGCTTTTCATTTACGCTAATGAGCATAACTTCTAATCTATACCTCAAACTGATGTCAAATTTTAGGGACAAGTTTATAAATCAGTAATAAAGATTATTGTCCTCTCACATTTTCAAAAATTATCGTTTTAGGGTCAAAAGGGCATAACGGTCAACATTTAGGCATTTAACGGAAACATGCATGAACTAGGATTTCTATGGAACCAAGTTGCATAACCTCGGAGGGTTATACTAACCTATAATATGGTCCTAATGGAATCCTAAGGCATATCTAAACTAAGCTAAATCGGGTCAGAACTGAAAGTCAAAGCAAAAGTCAACTTTTGCGACTTTCGGTTCCGAACCGAGCCTATACTTAGAATTGCCAGGTTGAATCATGCTTAGGCATGTTCAACTAGTATTTACCAAGTTATTAAAGTGAGAAAACTGATTTTATGGCTTTTATATCAATAGTTATGAATTTCATTTAAAACTAACCCGTTTGACTTTTATTTGACCCGACAATTTAACTAAGTAAACGTGGTAATTAGGAGGTGCCCTTTTGAGGGTTAAACTCCTATCTAATTACGGTCACGTAGCCATGTTCGTTGCGAACAATGACTCAACCGTTTAAAATTCAAAGCGTTTATCGAAAACGTTTGACTTTTCGGCTATAAACGCCAAACAAAAGAACTAAGCACGAAGGAACACTTACGGAGGGTCCAAATGACAGAAGATAACTCAAAAGGAGGTTCCACAAGATCAGGATCCTCATATTTGAGTAAGAGAGCAAGATTGGAAGTGAATGAGCAAGGAGAGCCATTAATCAAGGGGGTATATATAGGTTTTTGAGAGCCCTTAGGATCGTTCCTCGATAAACGGGATTCAATCTCAGCCCTACAAGTGTGCCCCTTGTTTTAGAAAACTATGGGTGCACTAAAACCAGCCCCTAGGATCAACTATGAGAGACAAGAAGCAAAACCACAGCTGGTTTTCTGATTTCTGGAGCTGGGCAAGGCATACGGACCGTAAAGGTCAATGCATACGGTCCGTAAGGACCAGTACAACACACATCAACTTTCATTTGTTGGCAATTTTGGCCCATGCACTTCCAAATGCCATTTCCGACATATCTAAGGCCCGTTAAACCATTTTTAAGGCTCTATAATGATGCCTAAGCATAGGGAACATGAAACATGCTTAAAAACATGCCGGATGTCGGTTCGTTTGGTCGTACGGTCACGTTGTTCGGCTAATTACGACGAAACACGGACGGACGCGAAAAACGAACCAAATTACGCGACGAATGGAATTTTATCATCCCAAACACTAAAATAAAATATTTTAGTGCTTACATAAATTTTTGGGTGTCCGGAGATATTCAGAATGTGAGATATGCGCGAAAATGCAAACTTGTGCACTTTTTGACACTTTTAGTCCCCGCATGACATAAAAGTTTTTTTTGCGCACCAAACATCTCTAAGCCTATATCTAAGCTCTATAAAGGATAATTAGGGCATTTTTAACTCATGGTCATATTCCGGAAGGTCCGTTACCATACGAATCGGCATACTTTAGCAGTTTGACGCAAATAGTCCTTTAATTGCGCAAAGTAGCGCGAAATGCCGTTTACTGACATCCAAGCCTTCCATGGCCCATAATGGGCATTCCCAAGAATATACTTAAATATTACTACACTCCTGATTGCTTAAATGGTCACCGAATGACGTAGATTCAAAAGTTGACGCTTTAGGTCCCTCTATTGCGCAAACTTGCGCATCTCATCATTTAATAGCATTGAAGTCTCATCTAATCCATATTAGAAATTCTTGAAAGTATTATTAAACATCACGATGCTTTGGGTTCGCTAAAAGGTCATTCAGAGGTATAATTAAACATATTGACACTTTTAGCCCCTCTAACTTGCAAAGTTGCGCGTAACTTTACTTATAGGCGTTAAAACCTTAGACGGCCAATAGTTGGCATTCTCGAGAGTATAATAAAATATCATGAAGCTCTCGGTTTGTTAAAAGGTCACTCAGAGGTGAGAATTAACATGTTGACGCTTTTAGCCCTTCATTGCGCAAACTTTCAATTATTTATGCAAACGGCTACACTCGATCGCCAAGTGGCTCATTTGTGAACATAAACATCTTGAGGGGTTATTTAGGAACTTATTTTAGGTATGCTAACACTTCCAGTCCTTTCATAATCAAAGTTTTTGATTTTTCGAAAAATTAGTCCCTAAATTTCAATATTTGACTTCATTAGGGTTTATTACACGTGTCAATACTTCTTTGGTCATGATTTTACGAGGTGTTACATCCTCACCCCTTAAAAGAAATCTCGACCTCGAGATTTGCTAAAATGCTGGAAGTACTTTTTGTCGTATAATGGACTTAACTTCTATAGCATATCTGGAGCCTCTCCAAGCTCCCAAGTTGACCTCTATAATAGGTACATGTATCCTTTTTGGAGCTTCTTAACCTGTCAATCCCCCATCGATACAGGTTTCTCATCATATCAAAAGTCTGCATATCATTATGCGATAATGCCTCTCGACTTATTGGTGAAACACGTCCTTAAATCATTAGTGTGTAATGCATTGCGAGTTCCGCCAAGCTCCTTAATTAGGTTTTAGCTTATAAGCTATTTGATCTTGATACATTCGATTCTTCCGAATGATTTTTTTTATATTCAGAGCTTAACTAGCCTGATAATTAACAAATTGGCACACCCTTCTAGGGTGATATCTTTTGTTGAACCTTATCCCTTAACAAGAACTTAGGAGGGTTGCTACTTTCATTAACCCTTGATTTTCTGCCGAATACTGGCAACTTACATATGATTATGAATTTATATGATCTTATTTGTTGTTTCCAAGGCAACCTTCAGATCCTGATAATTGGACTTACCAATCTTTTGTCTAGTAATAATTGTTTAACATTCCATCTATACAAGGTCTCCAAAGGAGCAGCCTTGATACTTATATGACAACTATAATAGAAAAGCTTATTTTAATGTGGGGTGGTTATTCCAACCACTGCTTAAAACTAATCTTAAGGAATAGCTAATCCCCCAAGTTTAAAAAAAAATAACTTAAGAGTATTTACCTTTTGCTAGCTTCCAATCAAATATGATTATAATATAGCAAAAGCTGTAAGTAAAAGTATTATTGAACCAAGTCCGATTATCTAGGGGGGTCTATAGTCTGGAATGAAAATAACTAGTTATTAGTTAGAATGTATACAGGTCATAGATTAGTTCCTTTAGACATGACCCGTTACTTAAGAATAGATTCGCTAGATTAAGCGTAGATCGGAATAAATGCGGTTTTATGCCTATCCGAGTGCAATGACTCTTTTGATAAGGGTCAATTAACCAAACATTCTGTTTTGAAGTAAAATTGAAGTGATTAGACCCGTTACGCCTGAATTATACGAACTAGGTTCGTATAGCTAGTTATGCGTGTAAAAGCGGGTTCGGAAGGTTAGATGGGTCTTATGACAAGTCCAAGGTTTCAAAACACATTTTATAATATTATACATTCTGTTTAAAAGTCAGAATGTTAGTTACTTTGGTTTGAAAATCGTTTCTTTACTTTTCTTAACCGCTAAGTTTTCTTAACCGTTAAGTTTTCTTAACCACTAAGTTTATTTAATCGCTAAGTATTCTAGTTTAGCAGTCCCCTGGTTATGAGTTCTAATTTCTAGATACAATGGAACTCGTATTAGCATATTAACCCAATTCAACTTTAACGGTAATCACGAGATCAAAACCCACAACGAATGACAAAGTATAGCCGTATACTGGCAGCACTTAAACATCCGTTGGATTGGTTTCAATTGATCGAATAAAGTACCATACCAGTTATTAGAGTTATTACCCTGATAACGGGCAGAGTTTTGGGGGTTTAGGGGGATCCTGCAAAGAAACAGAGATACGAGTGGGAATACGATCGAGAAATTTGATCGAAATTGAGAAACTAAACCTGTCCCACTCTGCTTGTTAGATACCCCAAACTGGCACCCCTCGCGCGTCGCGGAAGGCACCGGGGTAACCCCCGCGTGTCGCGGCAATAGTCGGCCCGACCTAGACCTGCCACGTGTCCTAGGTAGGCTTGACACGTGGCGCCTCGACGTGAGACGTGTTCTCGGCCGCCTTTTTCGCCCCATCACGCGTTTTTTTCTCGATTTTCGTGCTGGTGCTTATCGCGTATGTTTGGGTTTTGATCTTAAATGGTTCGGTTTTTAATTGCGAGTCTAATAAAGGTACTTTTGTGCGGGTTGGTTCATCAACCATCAGGTTTTCAAGTTTCGTTGCGCACACTACTGGTTTTCATTATGGGTTGCTGTCGGGAATAATTTTGAGGGTTGTTACATAGACCACTGAAATATCTATCATTGACCAAGAAAAAAAACAGATGCAGTACATCAAATCATTTAGTAATTCATGAAACCTATAACGAGAAATTACCAACCACCACCACTTCCGCTGCCACCCCCACCATACCCACCCCCACCACCATCAACGGTGACTTCTAGATCTAGGGTTTTCAGTACTTCGTGAATTATGGTTTCACCATATCCAACAATAGCGGCGACTGTGGGATGTGATTATGGTTCTGGCAAAACTCTGGTAAGCCTCAACTCGTGTGTATACCCATTTTGGTGTAGATCGGCATACTCGAAAGGCTTGAAACGTGATCGGTGGTGTTGGGTTGCAAGTCAAAAGCAGTTGCTGTGAACTGATGATTATAAAAGTGTGATGAAGGTAGAGCTGGTGGCGGCTGAGTAGTGGTGGTGGTGGCTGAGTGATGGTGGTGTTTTTTGGGGTTTAGAGAATCTTCAAATGAAAAGATGAAGATGGGATGATGCAATTTTTTTTATTAAGGAATTTATAAGTGGAGGATGAATTAACATAAATGCCCCTCATGTGAGGGGCACATGATCACTTTTTAACCAAGTAAGTGGATGGGGTTAGTGATAGGGGCCAAAAGGGTTAGAAAACATGAAGTTGGGGTCACAAATGTTAAAAGATTTTTTTTGGGCTGATAGGGTTAAAGTGGAACAACAACAGGGGCCAAAATCGATATTTACTCAAAAATAAAAAAAGGTTACTGTAGCTCCGATGTGACGGACGTTGTATTTTAATAATATTTATAATTATAATTGTAAAATCTAGCCAAACAAACCATGTTGAAAATAGACTAAAACCTCTCAAATCATTACAAACATACAAAGCTTAGTTTCTAATGTGGATCTCTAGGCTTATGATTCCATTCGCGTGTGTGTATTGTCACGACCCGCCAAAATTCAGCACAAAATTTCAGCTTTCTAGAACTTTCCCGGGCCATCTAGTCGCACTTAGAGCTACCCGGAAGGTTCCGGAACAGCCTGTATCATTCCAGCAACATGGGGGCACAATAAGGACCAAAATGCAGCAAAGAAGGGTCTAGAGAATGGTTGGAAATGGCTGGTCAATACAACCCTTAAAGTTTGCCATAGAATTCTCTAGAATTTCAGCAAAATATCTTGATATTTATGTAGAATTATCTAGATAGTGTTATGTAGATTTTTGTAAAGGAATGATATAGAGATGGAACCATCTAGATCAGCTCCTAAGTAGTATAAATAGGAGTAGTAGGCATCATTTGCACTTACCCCTCATAACTCATTCATAACCCAACTTATTGTAAACACTTTGTACTTGTAACCTTGTTCAAGTAATCAAAACACCATCTTTCTTGTAGTATTGCACTACAAAAACAATCTTGTGTTCACATAAATCAAAAAACTCAAACATATCATGTGTATCACGGTCATGCCTACACTGAACTAGTGGTCGATATGGCCTGCACATAGGCTTGTAAACGAACCGAACGTTCAGTGAAACGTTCATGAATCGTTCGGCAGGAAATTAATTCATGTTCGGTTATTTAATAAATGAACGGACATGAACAATTTTTTTGTTCATTTAAATAAATGAATGAACATGAATAATGTCTCGTTTGTTCATTTACGTTCATGAACGGTCGTTTATGTTTGTTCGTTTATGTTCGTTCATTTACGTTCGTTTATGTCCGTTCATTTAAATTCGTTCGTTCGTGTTCGTTTATATCCATTTGTTTATGATCATCTTTTATATTTAGTTATTACTAACTAAATTTAAAAATCTATTAAATTTCTTTATCATTCCATAACTAGCTTTGACTTTCCGATTTCAAAACTTTCTTTTATATGGTATTAATATATTTGATTTATATTTCCCAATTTAAAAGCAATCTTTTCTATAATATGAAACGTGAATTAAGGTTTACCTATATTTAGGTTCTTCTTCTTCTCTACTATTGCTATACAACTCAAAGCCATGTTTAATTATGTCCGTTATGATTTGTTATGTTCTTTTATTTTCAATTATGTGTGTTTGTGTGCGTTTATGTTCGTGAACTGTTCGTTTATACTTTTAGCGAACGAACATGAACATGTTCATTTTCTTAACGAACAAACATGAACAAGAAAATCTGTTCATTTAAATGTCCGTGTCTGATCGTTTGTTCAGTTAAAGGTAAATGAACGAGCATGAACATGGCTCGTTCGTGTTCGTTCAGTTCATTTACAAGCCTACCTACACAAAAAGTAAAGTTAATTATGAATACGCGGGACCCCAAAGACTTCTGCTGCTATACATAACTAAACCCATCCAAAAGGCTGAACTTAGAAGTATTCTAAGTTTCGCACAAGAATTCAAGAATAACTCAGTGACAGTAAGTACACATATTCACATAAATGCAAATCAGATTCATCAACTCCAATCTAAAAACAAAACAAAAAAGTTTGTCATTGTCATTGTCGCTAGAGAAAAGAGACAATGCTAAAAGTCACATACGTAGACTACAAGAAGCATATTATAGTCATTGTCGGCTGCCTATTGCCATGCATCCATCTAATAGAACATTAATCACAACTGAACATACATGCTACTGATTCTCCATAGAACAATACATAAAAGGATTCGACTTGCTTCTGAGGAGTGTGAAGGTGAGGATGATGAAGAGTGTGAAGGTGATGATGATGAGGAGGAGGTTGATGCTACTGCGAAGGGTAAAGATGTCAAAAGACGATCTTTCTTCCATAAAAGCAGTTTCAAACACGCATTCACATCATCCTAGAAAAAAAACTTTAGTATAACCTTTAACATATAAAACTTAAGTGATTAAAATTTTAATGACGTGTATTACCTCGACACTAAGATAGTAGATATGCCCAGTTTTCTCCAGAGGCACAACACAGAGAAAAAAGCCAAGGCATACGCGTGATGATGCGACGAAAACTGCATAAAGTCGGAATTTGTAAATACACACAATATTATTGTAAGAAAAACTTGTTAGATTTGAATTTTGTGACAAATACCAATACCAACCATATAATGATTCTAAGACAGCATTATCCACACGAGTACGAGTACGATCCTCAACATCATCATCAAAACGAAATCCAAGCATTTTCTCTTGTCACAAGTTATGGAATAAAGTGTACACCGTTGGTGCACACAACTTCCACTCTAATCTTTTCAACAGTAAAGCTTCGTGCTCGTCCAGATCTGGAGTGAATAAATGCATCGCTAACAGCTTGCAATCAAGATGACGCCCAACGATAACCTTCGCCGCAAATATGACACAAAGAGCGGGCCATTCAAAATTGAAGCCATTGAAGTTCAGAATTTCCTTGTAAACCTTTGACAAATATACATCATAGTAGCGTAAAGATGTTGCTTATACCAATGCTTCCAAATTGAAAGCAGTGCAAAGCTATTTAAGAAAAAATATCAATTAAAAAAACCTTTTAACAAAAAAAAATTTAATTGCATAGAAAGAAAACTTACACTACTGATTCTTGAAACACCTTCCTTTCGAGCTTCATGTAGACTACCACTCCTGATAACAGTTTCTATAAAAATCGGGTCCAAAGTTTGTTTCAACAAGAGACCGAAAATGGCTTCATAATCTAGCTAGAAGCAAAATGTGTCACACGTTTCGATCCAGGGCAAAACTAGAACAACAATGGCAACAGTATCCACAATGTTTGCACCCTGATATAAAACAAATATTTGACATTTTAGACCAAGTGATGCTTAGTAAAATGAGTTTAAGAATAAGATCACATCTAGGGTCAACTGAAACTATTAGCTGTATTGAATAGTTTATTATTGGCCAACTGATGTCCACTTCTAATTTGAGCTATCAAACTTTTTTTAGTTAGTTAACAATATCCAACTGTTTCTTATTATTATGTAGGTTTCAAGATAACAAAAATGTAAGTGGTTTACATACTGAAAAAGCCATAAAACCACATTTTTTACCAAAGCTATAATTCAGATACTCCAAAGTAACTAGACAAAATAGAATTGATTAACTAAAACCTCAGTTTTCACGTTAATTTGTCAATTTGAATGAAATTGGATGAGAATGATGCAATTGCTCTAACAGTTATATTGCATTTATCTGATAGGACTGATGTGAACTCATAATTGATCATCTAGGAATCAAATGCATACCTTCAAGGCAACTTCCTCCATCGAAAGCCTAATGTATTCCCTATGTGCAAACCAGTCCCGTTCAGTCAATGTCGGGTTTTAACGTTCATGTTTACAAGATAGTGTTCTATTTTTGTTTTTGAAGGGGTAAGGTCCCAAAAACCTCATAATAAAGGCTTAGGACCATACCACATCCCTGCTCAATCAATTTTGCCACCAGGAGAAACTCCGATATCCTGGTACGTCAGGTCTCAAGGGGCACTAAACGCAATATACACACAGCTGTGTGCTCAGACTGCTCCCTTAACTCAGTCAAGGAGACCAGGATCTCGGGCAAACGCTTCACAACGGGAGGATTCAACTTACGAGAATACAGAAGTTTATGCCAGATCCACATCACAGCGTGAATATACTCAGACAGGAAGTCACCAGAGAGAAAACCATGGTAGACCACACCCTCACCGGAGACAATCGGTTCATGATAGGTTGGGTTCCCAGCGAGACACCCACACCGATGAATCCGATCCAACATACCGTTTAAGTGAAAACACCAGTGTGTTCAATCAACTGTAGCCAAACTATAACAAGTGCAGGCCTCGTGCGGTTTATAACCCTGAGGCAAAACACAACTATGATTTGATTTACCGTCCTGCGGAAGCAGCGGAAAATTCAAAGTTCGTAATGGAAATAGCTTTGGCTCCGCTGGAGAAAGCTAAACTACCATCCAACGTGGGAAAGTTTAATGGGTTAACAGACCCCGATGACCACCTGAGGGTATTTACCAGCGCAGGTCTAGTTGGGGGTTGGACCCTCCCGCTATAGTGTCATCTGTTCGTACAAACTCTGACCGGCCCAGCGCGAATTTGGTTCGATAACCTACCAACCGGACAGATCGAATCATGGAGGGATCTGCGCGAAAAGTTTTTGACACACTTCAGCCAGCAGCGGCGTTCCATTTGTGATACATCCGACGTCATGAACATTTGGCGCCGTGATGACGAAAATCTGGAAGATTTCATCACCAGATACAATAAAGAGGTATTGGAAATTGGCGGTGTTCACGAACAACTAATCCGTGTTCAGTTCAAGTACGCGGTTAGATGTGATGACATGGTTAAAGTCTTATCTGGAACAGAGGGCCTTCCAAAAATTTGGGAGAAGATAATGGCGGCGGCCAAGGTTTACGCGCAAACTGAGAAAAACCTTACTACAAACAGGCCACCACCACCACACAATAGGCCCGCGGACTTAAGCTCAACCGGCGAAAGGAGGTTTAAGAAATCATGGCGTGAGACTGGATCAGGAAGTCGTTCGTCTGAAGATGCTCGCACAACAATCAACAAACTCTCCGCGCAGAAAGAGAACAGACAGGAGAATAGGGAGAAGCAGTGGACTCCCCTAACAAAGACCCCGGTGTAGGTTCTGAGTACTGAAGACTATCAATTCAAACCTCCGATCCCAATGAAAAATAAACGTGGACAAGACCCGTCATAATACTGCGAATATCACAAAGACAACGGGCATACCACTAACAACTGCATCTCTCTACGCACAAAAATAGAGAAAGCCCTCAAGAGCGGCGAACTCACGCATTTACTCCAAAATGTGCGCAAAGAGATTAAACAGATAACCCGGGGTGAGGAGGGCCCAAGCAAACGGGCAAAAACTTAAAAGACGACTCTATAAGTTTCCCGCGGAAAGACATGATCCATCAAGCAAAGCGGAAATATTAGAGAGTAAGTTAAGTTTCACATAATTATTAACAAAACTTTGTAAAAGCCTCTGTGCTCTATCCGTAAATAAAATTGCAAAGTTTCTATTATTTCTGTGTTTACAAAGTGCATGCAATTTCTTTTAGTAAGCGCAAAAACATTATGGTAGTTCTAAAAACAAGCTTCACGAACGGTCAGTGATCACGTCACAAACGGCCATAAGTTCAAACATGAGCTTTATACCAACTTCATTCGCCTTACTCAACGAAAAGTAATCGTACTCATGCAAAATATTGTAAACAAACAAATAGAAACATCATACTTAGCGTACAGACACGCCCTAAAAAAAAACTTTCAAACACGGCAGTGTTTAAGTTACTTGCGCAACAGCGCGCCAACAAAATAGGGATTTACATCCAAAATGTTACAAGAAAATTGTTCAATACATTTTTCAACCTAAGCTAAATCTTCACCCTCATCCGGAAAGATTTCCCTTAGTTGCGCCACGTGATCATCAGATTGCAGCGCAACATTTATCAGATCCATCACCGGAAGTTGCAAGTTGTTAAACTCTGTCTTCAAGGCAGCAAGCGCGGCACCAGTATCCGCGCCAAAAGTTGCAGACTTACTGTTATCCCAGTCAACCTTTAAAGCACTGTTCACATGATGGGAACATTCCGCATATCCTTGCGCATATCCATCTCTTCGCGCAGCAACCAACAAACGAGCAACGGTTTTATCCAACTCTTCAGAGTTCAGCACAGATTCAGCAATCTGTGAAATCAAATAAAAATAAGTATAAAAAAAAGCGCATAAACAGTTCTGCAACAAAAAGGGAGAAGAAACTTACACAAGCAATACCACGATCTTTCAACCAGGCCATATCGCTCTTCAAAGGTTCAAGCTCGCTTTTCGCTATAACCCGCGCCGTTTCTGAATTTTCCAACTTCTCTTCGACTTCAGTCAAACGGCGGGAGGTTTCAGTATTCTCGGAATACGCGAGCTCCAAATCCTTCTTAAGTTTTTCCTGATCAGAAAGCAAAGTAGTAAGTTCTTCCAATTCTTTATCTCTAAGAGCAAGAGTGGCGCAAGCTTGTACCTCTCGTTACTCACTGCGCTCCCTATGAGAACGCGCTTCTTCTAAAGCAGCTTCGACATCCGCTTTCTCCTTCTTCAACCTTTCTACCTCCGCATCCTGATTCTTCAATTTTTCAACCTCAGCCTTGAGGTTAGTAATGATATTACGGAGGTTTGCCTTCTCAACGTTATCTTTTTCGCAAATTCTCCTCCAGTTTTTGCGTTCTTCAGAAAGGAGAGCAGCTTCAGCTTCCGCCTTTCTTTTCCAACCAGCAACAGACCATTCCTCAGTCTTGCGCTCAGCTTCAAACTTGGCTTGATCAGCTTCCAATTTAGCCTTCAGCTGAGTAAGGCGTTTCTCATCTTTGGCAAATCTCTTTTGAGATACCATAAAGGTTTCCCGGTCCTTATGCATACTATACCACTCACGCACTATGCGGTGAGTGGTAGAAACGTGAGAAGCAGTTTCTTCAAGATAAGATTGATAGGTTTGTTCATAAGACCGACCTTCTTGAAACTTGATCTCTCCAGGCGGAAGTATCCCCTGCAACCAATCTTGGCACACGCGCCAATCTGAGAAAGTGTCACCTTTCTTTAAATTCCAAACGGGGGCGTGAGGCTCAGAGGCATCTTTCTCCATATAAGTCCGGTAGTAATAATCTCCCAAGGTTTCTTCTGGGCGGATCGGAGAATGTTTACCAAAACCAGCAGATGAGCCTTGCCCTTCAACTGTCACTTTCTCAACATACTCGGGCATAGCATCAGAAGGTTTAGGGGAAGAAGTTGAAGTTTTTTCAGCAGATTGTTCCTTCCCCAGATCTTGCGCAACAGTTTCAGGGGTTTGTGGCTTACCAGCACCATCCACCACACCTGGATCAACAACTTTTTCAGCAACATCAACATGCTTCTCAGCCTCAGCAACATTCTCCACACCACCATCAGCAACCTCCGTAGGCTCTAACTGATCACCGACAGAAGCACGCGGAGGGGTGGATGGAAGTTCTTCATTTACCACAGATTGCAGTTTTGTGAAAACAGGGGAAACAGGAACCTCTGGAAGAACAAAAATCTGTAAAGATTTAAAACGCATAAAGAAACAAGAAAAGGCAACACTTACCAGGAACAGATTCTGAAATAAAAGAATCAAGATTCCCCTTTCTGGTAATTTTCTTCCTCTGAATTTTCTTAGAAGGCTGACCCTCAGCATCAGTATCAGCTTGCTTCCTTTTAACAGTTCTCCTATGCACCAAGCGCTCAGGGCTTGAATCTAAGTCAATAGGTTCATGTGGGTTAGATGGCGGGATATCAACAGAATCCCTCGGTTCAGGCTTTGGTTCCCGTACAGTTACTGCAGGAGTTAGACCCTCCAAAGAATCAGAAACCACCATATATTCACACCCGGAGTCAAAGGAACGGCGCGTACCTTTCTTCTCTCCAACATTTTTCGTCCTCAAAGTTTGAGTTTTGTCAGCCCAACCCTTCTTCGGCGCAGAGGTAGAAGTCATCGCGCGTTTTTTCCTCTCAAGGCCTATACCCAAATTCAACAATTCACCTACAAAAGCGCAAAACAACAATTTACTCACAAGCGCAAAAAGGAAAAACAGAAACAGATATAGCTTACCAACACCAGCAGCTGGTTGGACAGAAAGATCCGCATCCCGCGGAAGAACAAAGTTTCTTACAATACGGTGGTACCAGAGTTCCTCTTCAGGTTTTTTCTTGATGGTACCCATTTTTCCGCCTTCCCTCTTGAACGCAACAACATACAGCGACACAACTACAAGAGAAAAAAGGCAAGATCAAAAAAAAAAAAAAAAAAGAGAGAGGAAAAGAAGAGAAGAGGGAAAAACCCCAAACTTACTATGACCATCCTCCGTATATACTGGCTTATCATCACGATCCATCTTCCAATTCAAACTCATGCCGGCTCCAACAAGAGCTTTCTCCGGCAAAGCAATGTTGGGAACATCCTTCAAGTCTTGATACCAGTTCTCATCAACAGGGGTCTGAATTGTTTCAATCGGAACATCTTCCTTTCCCCTTAAAACCATCCTCACCGGAATTACTCCGGCTTTGATAAAGAAGAATTTTTGTTTCCAATCGTGAAAAGATTTTGGGGGTTGCTGTAGAACTTTCTTCGCAGACGCCCTCTGAACGAACGAGTAAAACCCTTGGGTACAGTGCATCTGGTGAAAAACCCTAAATCGGGAAACAGTCGGCTCAATGTGCATTGTCCGACACACAAATTCAAAATGTCGAACCCTAACCATGCCAATAGGATGAAGTTGGGAGATATGCAGGTTGTAAAACCCAAGGATTTCAAGAAAAAACTTAGTGACAGGCAAACGAAAGTTACCTTCACAGAAAAAATCCCATAAAAGGGTAATATACCCAGCCAGAGCATCTGCTGCAGTCTGCCCCTCTTCAGGGTACAGAGCACCCAAGTTTTTCGGAAATTTGAAATTCCGAATCAAACCATCAAAGGTCTCCCTAGGCCACTTCAATGGTGGAAGTTCAGTCGACATCTCTTCAGAAAGATCCTCTTGGTGTTCTCCGGTTGACATAAGAGGAAGAATGATGAAATCTTTTCTTGAAAGAAAGGAACGAGGAAAGTTTCAACAAGATAATGATTACACAGAGGAGGTTACTCAAACGTTATATATACCCATCGCAATAAATAGCATCGGTAACCACCACAACACCTTTTTCGGATATCACGGTTCTCCAGGCAGTAGAGAGAGAGAAAATCAACACAAACGCGTTTACACACGCGCGTACAGGACACGAGTAGTAAAAAAAAACAACTGACAATGACAGACTGTCATTCAGGCTTACTGTACCGGTCTCATTAAAAGTCAAAGATTTTCAAAAATCTTTACAAAAATCAAAATGAATCTTCGTCTAGAAGTTTTCTTATTTTTCGCGCCCAAAAGCAGTTCCCTCTTATAAGTCCAGTGCTCCACTTATTTGCAGAAGTGCAACACTAGACTGGGGGGACTTGAAGGGGTAAGGTCCCAAAAACCTCATAATAAAGGCTTAGGACCATACCACAACCTCATCTTTTAAGTTCTCCTTACCTTGCGCGGCCGCGCACTGGTTTTACAAAAGGAAGACTTAGAGAACAATCAAGCGTCAACACTTGCGCGCCAAATGGAAATCATAAGTCCTTGCGCTTCTTCCCACAAAGCAAAGGGTAAAAAACCCACATTAGACATTTCCGCCCAATATCCAGACTTGGATATTGTTTACCCAGACTTGGGATTTATTTAGTGGTCTCCACACGATAAGGTGCCACACCAGATTACAGCAGTAATCTTCCAGAAGAAATACAATCGTGCACCACTAAGACGGTTATAACCGTCTGGACACGTGTCACTATCTCAGTCATCCCTGAATTCACAACTAAAGCATGTAAGTGGAGAGTAATCTCCACTTGATCACTTTACACGTGGCTAATCCCCAGCCTTTGATCTAAACCACGATCCGTGTGCTATCACGACGGATCAAGAAGCTTGACGGAAGGAAATGTAACCGCTTACGGGGTTAGCATCTTCCGTCAACTTTTCACTAACGGGTTTTCCTGCCTAAACGACTCCCGGCTATAAATATGAGAAACAACTCAGGTATGAATTCAAGTTACACACACTTCTCAAATACTTCTTCTTCTTCATTACCCATACTTATTCTCACACCGGAGTCGGGTCAAGGAGAGAACCCTCTTCTCCCCTTGGCGAGGCTAACGGTGCTCTTTTTTGCAGAATTACCGGAGAAGGAGACCTGTTGTACCTGAATCAATCGAGAGGAAACCCACCTTTTATGCGGATTCAAACCCCCTAGATATCTCGGTTCCGACCATTTATCTAGTGTTTCTTCAGTTTTGTAAACAAAAATAATAATGTTAGCTAATTACTAGTATAGCATATGATACCTGGCGAATAAGGAAGGGGTCACGACTTTCATAGGCCATGAACTTGTAATGGTTAAACAAGATATTGAAAACACTTCTAGAAAGTTTGCTTCCTTTCAAGTCAAGAAGAGTAAAAATACCCCCTCATGCTGGTCAATTTATACAATTTCAATAGCTAAAACATAAGAAAATGATATAGATAATGATACGATTAAAACAATATACCTTTGGTCCAACCATGTCAACCATCTGACATAATATGTCCTCAAAAAGAACAAGCTCTTGAGCCATGCATTTCATGCGATGCAGCAAGTGGCAGACCTAGAAATTTTTTTTATGAGGGGCGGAAATTTTAGGGGTCGTTTGGCTATCGATATATAATAACTTTCTTCGGTACGATTCGGGTCGGGTCAGGTC